>DWTW01002630.1:0-10798 GCA_018246275.1 Papilio slateri
GGCCTCACGGGCCTAAGCTTAAATCCGCTACTGTATCTAACCCCAACTAACTTGAACATATTAAATTAAACCTAGAATATCCAAATATATTGTCCTTGGGGAATAAATTAACACTATTTGTTTACTAAAAAACGAATTCCTATGGTCCTGTGAATAGAAATCCTAATTCCCTCTTTTATCATGCGATTTGATTATTTTTATACTTTATCCCAATAGCAAAATCGTACATCCAACTTTGAACAACAATAACAACAACAGACAAACAACAAAAGAGATAAAGAAATAAATCAAAAACAAAACGAACAAACGAAGAACGAAAATATTGTAATTATAGCGAGGAACAAACAGCCATGAAATAATTATTCCTCACGGATCGCGGACCCTGTATCCGAGCCTTGTTTGTCTCAGGTGTTGTTATTACTGTAATATCCTCTTCACAGTCTACGTGTTTTGTTATTTTTTATACCGTACGGCGGGGAAAAACGTGAAGAGATATTATTTTATGAGATCGAACTTAATAATGAGGACGAAAAACCAAAACCTAACATTAAAATTTCAATTCATTTAGGCAAATTATTGTGAATTTTGTTTGTGTAAAACCAATCTTTGTCTAAAATCCTACCAGGCGTGATGTTTTGGTGGGCACAAGCGATTACGTTTCGATTGCAGATTAACAAAAGTTTATTCACTAATTAAAATAACAAACCCATCTTGGATGGGCCGGAACTGTTTCTGATTATCACTCACCATGTTTAAGTAATAACAAATAATTGTTACCTTTGTCTAAGCTGTCTAGAGTCAAAAGACGAAGAGGAAATCGATGACGATTTTATATTGAGCAATAACGAAGAGCTGACAATAGTGACACTTCTATAATGAATGATTCCTATAATGTGTCTATTATCGCCGCGTTATTAGTCAAACGTACGACCACACACAAGATGAATAAATTAACGTAAAAGTGACAATAATTATGGACAACCAGCGAGATAAGAGAAGTGACAATATCCAATGCATTAACAGCACCAGGCTCTTATCGGGACTTAAGTACGGCGGTTGTGAATTGTCTCATTCCGAGTGTTAATCGAGCGATATCGGGAAATTCTTTGTTTTATGGTGTTTGTTCGAAAAAAGGTCTTAATATATCTCGGATCGGATTCGGCACTTTTACGAGATAAAATAAAAACGGGATTTTTATTGTTTATTACAACTTGTTGATATAATGATACGTGCATAAATAACGAATATTCTGTTGAAAATGAAATATTACCATTGCAACGAGCGATTATACCACACTAGTAGAGAGATGTTCTTGGCTTTTTCGGCAACATCGGGTGTTGAGAACGATTTACTTACTATATATACTTTTTAATTCTATTTTTTTTTATTTTCGTCAAACCACAAAACTAGTGAGGCTGGAAGGCGTCGCACACTTTCAAATTCTTTAATATTGTAATGTTAAAACAAACAAAAGAAAAAACTTAACTAAAAATAATATATTACAATTCTAATATCTAAACAACAATTTTTATTTTTGGAGTCGGTGTCAAGGAAATACACACAATGAGAGTGCCTAAAGAAAACCTTAATACACTAAAATAGACATCTCAAATTTAACTAGTTAGTTCGAAAATAAAAACTAAGAATTTATTTATATGTTTAATTGTGTAAAATTATTCTTATTTTTAATTGCGTAGAAGTATTCTTATTTCTAATTGCGTAAAATTAATTTTTACTTTTTAGTGCATATTTTGTTTTTGAAGTCGGTTTGTTTTTTATTATTACTTATTTATCACTTACTCGGACTTACCTTCAGCACATCACTCATTAGCCAAAACTTAGAATCATAAAATTGCTCTACCTCCTTCTGTGACCACCATTCTTCTGTGAGGCCGTGGTATGTCTCCGGTCTAGTCAATCCACCACTGAGGAATGAACTTTAAAGGTCCACGTACAAAAACGAAAAAAACACCACTTTTTGGTAAAATATTTGAAAAAAGAAGAAAAATCCTCTTTTTATTATTTAATATTGAAGCAAATTTTTCTGGCGCGTAACCACATCAAAACTTCTGAAATCCATTAATTTCAAACGCCACAGGCATCGTCCACGAATATATCAATTTAACTAAGCGGTAACCGAGGCATAAAGTCGGTGTTAACTTTAAACCGTTGTTTATCTCCCGGTTTATCTGCCGGTCGAGTCGGCAGTACAGCCGATGGACTGTGTTTTCTTTAAATCTGGGGTAAGCTGGGATACAGTAAATTGGTTGAGACTACATACAACACGGTTCATTAGTTCGGCAAAGTTTAAAATATTTTCTTGTAGATTAGCGCACGATGTACCGAAAAGAATTATTTTAAACGTGTTTGCCTGTATATCTGTTTCCTAAAAGATACCATAAATAACTTTTTCTTATATTTTAACTTTTTAATTCTTACATTTTTATTTCAAATTATAATTTACGAACGCAAGAAAGGAAGAATGAAGAAAAAGACTTGTTAAGGTGAGAATGGAGTAGAGAGACCAAGAGAGAGAGAGAGAGAGTAGTGTCGCCAAATGGTTCCTAAGCGAAATGTGTACGTAAATATACCTGACACCGACGAGTATGCGTAAATGTATAATCAGAGAGAGAGAGATGCCTCCGCATATTCCTTACCGAATAAGAGACGTGCCAAATAGAAATTCATAATTTCTTCCTACATCTCTTAGATACGTCTTTCGTATAAACCTTTAAAATATAAAAATAAAACCTTCAACCTTTACTTATGTATAAAACCTTTATTTATGATGTATATTATTGTATGATGGACAAGTTTGTTATCGCTAGCTAACCGTAGTACTTTTGTCTGAGTACTTATTTATTTTTGTTAAAATGGTAAAAACAATTAACTCTTTGATAATCAACAATTTTCGTACCGTGGTACCTTCGCTAAGTGAATACAGACAGCCCAGGTAAAATACAACCAGGTTCCGAGCTAAATTGGGTCACTTACAATTTTCGTCTTATTAAATGTGAATTTTCAGTGAAAGCAAACAAATTGCTCGCTACAAAAATTATAACAAAAAGGTCTCTCCCAGTCTTTGCTTAGTACGAAATATTGTTCTAACATTGGTCGTCGCGACGCTGGACGTTTTAACATTTAATTAATTTTACGAAAACTCGTCGGCGATGATACATATTCCACGCCCTCTCCGGTAATTGAATTTGGAATAAATTATTTTTAGTTCTACCAACCAGCTACGATATTTTCTTATAAAAAGTAAATATTCAATGTCGTAGTAAAGAAATATATAGTATCTATAACCGACGCCCAAGCATGCATAGATGTAGACGAAGTAGAAGTAGGTATTCTGCGCTTCGTCTGATGAGTGAGGTGCCGGAGGCCTAATTCTAGTATTTTTCCCCTTTCTATCATTTTTTAATAAGAACAGGATGGGATGGGGAAGAAGATTTGATGTGGAAGGTAGGCAACGCATCTGCAACTCATTAACTTGATGCGGACTCCTATGGATAACGGTCACTTATCATTAGTCGAAACGCTAGCTCGTTTGCCACCTCCCTCCAAAAAAATGAAGCGAGATAGGTGTGCCAGGATCGAATGAAAATTTTAAATCTCTGTCCACTCTTCATTTTTAAGGGCTATGACGTCATAATCCGACGTTATCTACTTATTCCAAGCTCTGTACGCACGAAGAGAAGTCTCACTTCGTTCGGACACGAGGTATACAAAAGTATAGAGACTAGCCGTATGTCTAAACGTATTATGAAACGGTTGAAATGAAGATGGGAAATATAAATTCGTAATTCCTGCGCATACTTCCCAGAATTTTATAAAAATTATATTCATCATCATAAAACTAAAATTGTTCAAAAACATATTGTCCCTTAAAGGTATTGCTTCTCTTGTTGTACACTCTATAAGGAACAAGACCCCAGGGCCAGCTCGTGCCCTCTACACAATGGACGCGCAACTGATAGCATCTGCAATAGAACCTTTTTAAGTTATTTATGTTTATGAAACTTTGCTTACATTGCACGTGTGGAAATCCATAGAGTTTATTTTTAAAATAGAGTACCAACAGATATTGTGCCTTAACATGTACGCCGTCCTCACGACCGTATAATCCGAACCGAACGGTTTGAACAAGTGTAAATACAATAATGAAATTATTTAAATCCACTTTCGCCAGAGAATATTTAGGAAAAGTCAAGAAAGAGTCAGCCACATAAGCTATTCTTTCACTTTTGCTAAAGAGATTATTTTGAGCACATGTAAGCAAATTTATTATAACAATTGAACCTTAACCAAATCAAGCTCCTTCATTAGTAGCATCATACCTTAATTCTTAATTAATTAGATATGCAAATGAAGCCCGGTGAAGCCGAATAAGTTTAATAAAAGGGCATTCATCACATCTGTCGCGGAGCTGGTAATAATTTTGCCAGAGAAATCTTGTCTTACGTTTGTCAAAATCTGGAACACTATGTACAATTTATTACAACATATATATTAGGATTCGTAGATTAACGTCTTGACGTCTTAGTTTTATACATAGTCATCTAGAGTATATGTTTTTACGCATACTGACTTTGTTTTCGATAAAAAATAAATGATCATTTCACACGTACGAGATTTTGTTAGCGAAAATTCACTTTTAATTTTTTAAAAAATAGTTTTACTTTAATAAAATATAGAGAATAATACTTTAATTCAAAGGCTATTTTTTAATGTGCGAAAAGTTTTCACGCCATCTGTTAAATACCACAGATTATATATACATCATACATCTACTTTATCTTGTTACGTAAACTCAATGGTCTCTAAACGTATCATTTATTGCTTTATTATATCTATGGTAATTAAAACTAAGTTTTATTTTTAGGTAGCCACGAGGTTCAAAAATCTTATTCAGACGACAAGTTAATACACATAACGAGCACAAACTTTTATATATTTATATAGGCATGAATTCGAAAATGCATTGCTGCAAATCCGAGATTTATTTATTTCACATTTGAATACAAAGTAGTAGAATATGTGGTTAATACATAGACATTCTCACCTAAACCATCCCGCTTCGCTCGAAGGATTTGCAGAATATCCGCGTTCTGGGATCTCGTACAGTAAAGACGACGAGAGACCTATTCAATATTGCATCGAGAAATACTATTATGTTTCACGAATATTATGGACATATATGTATTTAAATGTTCTATCTAAATTACACTACCAATGCAATATTTCTTTTATTACACTAGCTGTGTCCGTCGTTTTACCACCGCATCGTTTAATGTAAACAATATCAGATTACCTATTTCTAAAGAAGTGTTACTTCGGAATAAATAATGTTTTCGTGACATCTTCCTAGGAGTCGTAGCGTGGTGTTTAGTAGGCTATATTCTTACTTAATAATTGGGCTGGCAAATACAAAAAGATTTTTCAAATACGAATGGTAGTTCCTGAGGTTAGTGTGATCAAAAAAACGCTCAGATTTATTATACTGCTGTAGGTAGTATGGATAACAAATTTGCTTAATTTTTTTTTACTTATTTGTAATTGTCTGAGGATATCACTTGAAATGATAAATAAAACTCTATACTTTCAATTTATAATATTATGATTAAAGTACGATAAAGTGTTTTTAACAAAAATCGATTTTTTGACATTCACTGTTCAAACTTGTATTTATTTCAAATTTCAAATATTGATATGTATTCTATTTTTTTTCTCATTATTCTGATTTAAAAAGTCGTCTCCAAAGAGTATTTATCACATTGTAAAAGAATAACCAAGTAAATAAGAAATTGTCAGCTCGATGCAATATATTTTAATGGCTTCTTGGAAATAGCAATCTATCTCTATTACATTATATAGATCTATCGCACAATATGGCGAAATGATTGTCACGCGACTGTCAAATTTTTATTTTAAACTATCTGTCCACTGTCTTGTCTTTGTTCTAATTATGAAAACAAACGTTGCTTTCTTCTTTGGAGACAATGTTTTATATGCAGTTCTTCCTTAAAAGTATCAAACCATATTTTTCAGTTTTAAAGACTTGTGAGTTGCTGTTAGATTTAGAATCTCTCTGTACGGGTTATCGTCTCTTCCTCCACACACCCTACATTTCCTAGACGACGTATATATATATACCAGCTAAACTTATGTTCTAATAACATCCCTTACAATGACTAACGCCCCGCCTAAAAATTCCTCGCGTGCCCAGACTACTAAATGGTTTTCGTTGAACATTCAATTTTAGATTACACTATATTAACCCTGAAATACTATGCGAACGTCGAAATAACATCGAATGGTTTGTACATTAATATGGATAGGTAATGAAATGTTATTTTAAACTTTGCTATTGAGAATTCTATGAAAAAAAATAATTACGAGATACCTTTAAACCATGAAATGACAAAACTATAGAAAGTAAAACGCTCACCGAAAGAATTACACAAAAAAAAAGCAAACAAAGAAGATAGTTGTTTTAAACAGTGGCCGTTCACCGATCTTATTGGTTTTTAAATTTTAAAAGGATTTCTTATGATATAATTCTGTACCTTAAAATTCCGAAAACTGCTTTCGATCCGTTATTTTACTAGAGAAGTAAAAATTAAAGAAAGTGCGCACTGGGCGCTCGAGTATTAAATCTGAGAAAAATGTCGTCTTTTCTTAATGCCTAATAATAGACACACAAATAAATATCTGTATTATGTATGGATCTAAATTTTTGGTATTTAGTGTAGTTCTATTTTCATGTAAATAATTATGAATAAGGGTGATATATTTTGAATACGTAACAGATTTTATAAAGACGAAGTGTACAGTACTAACTGGTATTTAAGACGCCTATTAGAGAACAGGGTGGTCCGTCGTTTGCATACAACGACATCTTCCGGTTAAAGAAAGTAACTGTAGTACATTTGATGCAGTTAACAAGAATACCGCATACCGCGTGCGTATCACGCCTGTTAACTGTTATGGGGTGAACGAATGAAGAAATAAACGAACGCATTTAATATTTGCTTTTAGAAGCATAACACTTTAGAAATTATGCATTAATATGTATAGATAATTATCTATTTGCTGACAATTCATATAATATGCCTAGTCCGATTATTAGCCGGCGAAGCTTACAGTCGACCGGTGACAAAAAGATACCAAAGAGCCACCACCTAAAATTTTAAGATGATAAATAATTTTATCTTAATACACTACAGAAGTTAGCACTGACAGCAATAGTTAAAGGTTTTACCGCAAGTAAATCGGTTTCAAGTGTGACAAGAAGTTAGCCTATCTTCATAAATTGAGAACTGACCAGATCTAAAAAAAATACTTATTTTTCATAGAGTTAAATTAATTTTCAGTTCGAACCCGAGACCCGCGTCGTAGCAGGTGCCCTAGCTGCCAAGTAATTGGCATAGCAAACCATAGCATAAATTTCCAAACAGTCAGAAACACTTGGATGTAATGAGAAATCACCTGCTGACGAGTACCATGCCTATTAATTGATATTAAATTCTACAAATCGTATTAAAGCTCGCTAAATTTAATTTGCTGTATCCATAAATTCCCGGAATATCCCATGGAATCACAATGGTTACTTGCTACGTGCTATTCGTTAAAATATTATGGGGGACGCTATGAAACTCTCAAGAATATTTCGCCTGCTCAAACAAGGGCCCGAACAAGTCCTTTTGACAATATTTCCAAAACCGGCCCACCCTAATTACCAAAACGTCAAATAGGTGAAGCGGGTGTAATAGCTACAAAGCCCATACCATGGTATATGATTTAATATGTTCATTAAAATCGACTTTAGATCGAGAATTTACTATGTATTCTATCGCTTAATTAGAATATGAAGTTCTCCTGTACTAAAAAAACAACAAACCTTATTTGTTTATTGTGATTGAGCCTTATCACATCAAACGAAATTGCATAAGTTGCTTATCTTTTAAGTCTGCTTACTAAAGTATTAAATTTTAAATAACATGATTTCCAATTGGTCTCTCTCTCTCTCTGTCTCTCCTGACTCTTTCTGACCTGACATACTGTATAATTTCTTGAATCCTTTATTACGTTTTTTCATATTATATGACCCTTTCGACTAATCTGATAGATTGAATTTAAAAAGTGTGATTTTGTAAAACAATAGAACTATAATTTTATCAAACCTGTCAAAGTCTTCGTTTCTAATTTTAATAAATGTACAAACCAATTTTTATTTCATCATAATTATTCTAATTGGTTAAATGTAATGGAACACCGCTATTGGATAAATTAATAACCCATTAGAATTTTTATTGGTATCGTGTAAAGCAAGGGTGAGCAACCCGCGGCCCACGGGCCGCACGCGGCCCGAATACATATTTTGTGCGGCCAATAAATAAACAATAAAAAAAATATTTTATAAAACATACGTAGAATAACACGAGCGATCATTGAAATATACCGTATCCAGGTTAAAGTTTACCTATATTCTAAAGTATATGTAAAGGATGCAATGATGTATTATAGTTACCGCCCTTATAAGTTGACTATCCCCCCTTGAGTACATCTGCGACATATCTCTTTACGCCGACAGACAATCATATGCAATCATAAAAGCTAGGACTTCGAAATCACGCCAGTATCTGGGACTGACGAGTGCAAAATAAAACTTCACAGCGAAGAAAACCCTGGGTAAAAGCACCGTATTATCACTAGCAGGTTTGTCCCTTACCATCAGTTGGACGTACTGTCTGGCTCGATGCTGACTATTTTTTTTTTAATCTTTATTTGCGAGTATCGTGCGAGAAGTACGGTAGTAAGGGTACTAGCTATAATCACAGCAAACGATTTTACCCCCACCATATTCGACGATCACTCAGGAAGAAAGCCGAGATACGGTCACCATAGCAACCGGCTCCCCGCCACCAACCGCTACGAGCGAGGCGAAACGCTTAGAACGCTAAGGTCTTGTTCACTCAGCATTATTTATAAATCTCATCTCAGCAGTATACAAAGTAAGTATTTACTTAGGTCTCGAACTGTATAAATGCAAAGATATAAATATATGGATAAGTCTATATCCATTTCAACACTCTAAATCCAAAGTTAGTACAATCGAATGCTAAAGTGATTTTGGCTTGTGACAATCAAAAAACCCTAATCAAGTTATGTAAAATTATTACATCTTAAATCATTCCGAAAATCTATAAAACTATTCAAAAAAAGTAATATGAATATATACGTTATCAAGTCTTAATCCAACCGGAGTAAACAGAGAAAAAACTTGCTATCCGCCTTTTATAAGACTGAAAAAGTGATGCACCGACCTCACTCACGTCTTATCTCGCCGCCTGTGCGTTTCTATAGTGTGAAACGAACACCGTGTCAGTTAAATTTTTACATTACTGTACGAATACATATGCGACGTTATTGGATTCAGGTCTCTTGTTATTCTGCACGAATCGTTATTATTATATTGAGTGGGATTATTGTAATGTTCATATTTCACGACGCCATTTTACCGTATAAATTGAGATAGGATTGAGATACATTTATTTTCCAGATTTGCACTAATTTATAATGACCCCATCTATGTGTTTAATGTTATTTGATACAGTACAAGTTTAATTTGCTCAGCGGTTTGGAAAGACTACCAAGGGGTTTGTGTTTAATGTTGATTCCTGTGGAAGCTTGATACGTTATGTACTTACGAGTACATGCACTTCAAGGTAATACCCCTTCAATGAAAGAAAAATTAAAAGAACCTTAAGTACCTAACTAGGATCTTATAACTAGGTAAATTATTGAACTCCTCGGCGTCCTAAAATTGCGACCAGGACGGGGATAAAGCCATCAGTAACTTTTGCACGAATCGGTGGCAGTTTTGCAGTGTAAGAAACATGGTGGAGAGAAAAACTGGTGGTGTACACTAGAACGGGGAATTACAATGACCCCACATATTACAGACGTGGAATGTGGGTAGTTTCATCTGATCAATGAGGTACCGTAGGTCCCATCCCTTCTCCCTCTCCTTTCTCTTATTTACTCCCCCTGAAAAGGCTGTCAACGTATCCATAATTCTTATAATCATTGCGAATAGTAATGGGTAGTGATTGTCAAATAACATCCAGTGACTCTTCTTCGTTGCTTCCTTCTACAATAAAAAAGGATAGGGTCTGCGATAATCCTAGCCGATAAAGAGCGTCCCACGGAAGCTACACGGAGGAAAACTACATTAAATGCTGTAGATAAGAATCTCATATAATCACCGATGTCAGATATGTTATAATATTAAAACATTATTATTAATAATAATGTTTTTAATAACATTTCTGACATAATCCTAGCCGATACAGAGCGTCCCACGGATGCTACACGGAGGGAAACTACATTACATACTGTAGATACGAATCTCATATAATCGCCGATGTCAGATATGTTATTAAAAACATTATTATCAATAATAATTACATTAAGACTCAATGAATTTATTAAATGCTCAAAATATAATCCATTCTGCAGTACATAAAATTTGCCTCGTTCCCAGCTGATTTGCATATCTTTTCGCGGTTGACGTCGTTTTTCTCCAGGTGGCATGGCGCCGTTGGACGCATTGTATAACCTATCTATGTTAGCCTTCTCAAAAAAACGTGTAAAAATACTCCAGATATTTGCGACTGTATTGATACTTGAAGGTAAACACAAGGTTTTCGGTAGAACAATAATACTAAGTTATACTTAAGCGAACGTCAGATTTCGGTGACGTGTTTTAATTACAACTGGTGTGCACGTATTG
>DWTW01002631.1:0-10796 GCA_018246275.1 Papilio slateri
GAAAGACTCGGTCTGATGCAGTCTCTGGCCGGTATGGCGGCGGTGCTCTCGCGGTATTCGGTTGAACCCGCGCCCGATACGCAGCGCCATCCAACCGTAGATCCTACGTCGAACATAGTACAGTCTGTCATCGGTGGCTTACCTTTGTTGTTCCGTCCGAGAACTAAGTAAACTAATATCTATTAATGGTGATCATAAGATTGCTATCACACTTCCATCTCGACTGACTAATCGAAAATGGAAATAAATTATGATTTGTATTTTTTGCTAATTGAATGAACGTTATAGTACTGGTATTACTGTTACTATGTAAATCCTGTGGTGGGAACCTATTTTAAATAAATAAATGCATATGTAAACCGAAAGTCAAAAGGAATAGTTTTTAAATATAACCCATGCTGACCTTTTTTGCTGTCGGGGGCTTAATCTTCTAAAGATATCCTGTCCCCTGGGGGAAAACCAGGATTATGTGGGATTGTACCCACTAAAACCCCTTCGGTGGCCATCCTCGAGTGCGATGAAAGAAGGTTCTGGGCTTTCCAATGGAATACACCAGTACCCTCTGCACTGAACCTTTGCACGACCCAAGGGAGACAATAACTCCCCTTATGTTTTCACAGCACTACGGCAACGCAGGACCACGCCATGTTGCCGTCCTCCTGGAATCGTTTTGTTAGACGTTTAGAGCCTCCACCCAAACCGCCCACGACCCCGAGGGTCCCTTTTGGTCGTCGATACGACGAAAGAGACGATGGTAGCCCTAATGTAGCCGGGGCCTACGAGGCAAACATACCAAAGCGCCCCGAGGAAATGCCCGACTCTTTCGTCTCCGAGCGGGGTCGGTTCTCTCCCGCTTCCGCTCAGCAATCTCCTTCTAGGCCATCACGGTTTCGCAGAAGGAGATTAGCGTAGTCCATTCTAATTTCCCTGCCAGCTTAGCCTCTCCTACTGCTGGAAGTGTGAGGGCCTGCCCGGTCCTCTGGACCAAACTCGACCGATACGCGTACTCGTGAAAAAAATGGCGGCCAGGCGAATTAGTAACTTGCGGGGGTAATAACATGAATTTTGATAAACCAATCGAATTTCGCGTAAGTAAAATGGACCTTTGCACCACACCACTGATATGATAATATTTAATACTTTCATCTGATAAATACATTTCAGTATGTCTGAATTCGCTAATTATCATAAAATCGAATAGAACATAAGTATATCAATATATTACGCAATAATTATGTTTGTTGATGCATAGCATTCAAATGGGTGTTCTACTCACCTCTAAGATACCAGAATCTGAATGGCAAAAATGGAAGTTCATATTTATAGTAAGCAATATTGAAGAACTTGGATAAAACCGTTTTGGTGCCTTTATTTTATCGAGCAATTGTTACCTATATAATAATTGAATATAAAATCTACGTGACATTTGCATCTGTTTATGAACAAAAACATAGTTAAATCGTATTTTCCATCACAAATGTATAAGCGTGTCATTAAAATCTTTATAATTGTTTAGGTTAATTCTTAACAATGCCCCAAAACCCACGGTGAACCAAGAGAAACCCAGGGCCGTCCTGATCTGGCCGCTCGCGGTTGACTCGATTGTCCGCCTTTGAAGCGAGTTGGTGGTCTGCGGGCCTCAGTCCCCACAGACCGCTAACGCCGCGTGACCTTAGATCAGATCTGCCGCTGGGGGCTAGGAAGACCATTCGCTTTTCTGGCTTCCATGGCCTTCAGGGCCACCTGCCCTGGCGGGTTCGGGGGCATCCGTCACCAAAACTGACAAAAGGCAGTGTAGGAGGGCACGCTTGGTGTTCCGGTGCGCCTTACTGGAGGAGAATTGGGGAGGTTTGTCCTGTGTGCAAACATTCACGTAGCTTTGCTGCTATGTGCGAGAGGAATATTGTTACGTTTTAATCGGTGCGAGTCCGATAAAATCTGTACTTGCACTTGTCGGTATTTTATCACATTAAAAAAAGAAGGAACTACGATTATTAAAAAAATACTAACAGTAAATATATCTGTATATGTATAAGACATCACTACGAAAAAATGCTTGTGATAACAAGAGATGAAGGATCGAAGTTCAGTACTTGGAATCTTACCAAAAACAATCCGTCACCAAAACTCACAAAATCGCATTATGATCTCAATTTTTTTAACATTAAAGCATCTTTTACTGTTAAAGATTTTGAGATCTCATGTAGTGAGTGATGTATTAAGTAAAGCTTTACTCTCCGCTTTGTGCTAAAAATAGTAGATTAGCCGTTTCGTATTTGTCGCATAAACTATTTCGTCATTTTAAATTTCAGCCTTCTGGGCCTTTTGGAAGTACTCTAGAGATTTTGATGATCATCAGTGACAATGGGTCGAAATCGACGTATTTCAGATGTTACGTGTATTTACGCGCTGTAATGCCAGGTTCGAATGATTACCATGCTTATTACCGTTCCTTATTATCGTTCACACAATTTCGTCGTAAACAAGTCTAACCAGATTCTAACCGAACATCTTCATCAAACCCTATAAGAATATCTCAGAACATAAAATTTACGTCGTTCCGTGAGATTTTTCGTAAACTTATTTTGATATGTAAATTTTGTTTGATTAGAGTTTGCTGGCTTACTCCACTAAAGATAGTATGTTAAAATAAACCTACAGTTGAGGCTGAGTTAACGCATACATATAAAATCAATTGGTCGTGTGATACAAGTCTCGCAATCCAGGGATTCATGTTCACTTCACTTTTGACAAAGCCTTTACTCCCGCACGTCGTTGGTTCTCGCAAAGGCATCTTGTAGAGGATGTCTGTGAATTGGCGTTATTCTGTGATGACGTGGTACACTGCCGAATCGAATCGGTCCATTCATGCAACGTTTTATTCTCCCATGCTACCACTGCTTTGGGGCAGTCTGCAGTGGTCTTTTGTAAAATAATGCTATAAATTTTTGTATAGGGTAAAATCAGGATAGGTGCCTAGAGTATTGGGAGATTTGCCCAGTTTTTAATACACTATTTAGTTAGGGATGTGTTGTGTGTTGTCCCGTAAAAACTTAATACTATTTTATAATTTTGATTAATATTTTGACTTATTAAAGGACCTCAATCATCACTACATAGTATAAAACAAAGTCGCTTCTGTCTGTCTGTCCATATGTATGCTTAGATCTTTAAAACTACGCAACAGATTTTGATGCAGATTTTTTAATAGATAGAGTGATTCAAGAGGAAGGTTTATATGTATAATACATGTATAAATATAGACTTACAGATAATTTTAGAGGTTTCTAATGTGATGTCGCAAATAAACACTTTTTTTGCGCTTACATTGTGAACGCTGGATGAACCCTACGAGATAGATCAAAATAATGTTCTACAGTATTATACACCTTAAGAAGGTCTACAAAAAGTCCGTGATGGTATATGTCTATCTCTTAGGGATAACCCACAATAACCATTTTTTATCCTTTATTTTTACGAGAAACGAGAAATAATGACTTGATTGCGATTTCAAGCAATACAGCAATAATGCTTATCCACTGTACCTTAAATACATTGTGTATTTAATATAGATCAAAACGGCCCATTACAGTATGTAATTTATGCATCAAAAGCCGTTGCGTAGTTTTAAAGATCTAAGCATACATAGGGACAGACAGACAGCGGGAAGCAACTTTGTTTTATACTATGTAGTGATGGTAAAAAATGCTCATAATTTCTAATTGTATCAATCTAAGTCACTACTAGCAGACTTTATTTTGTGGGTGTTGTTTTAACCTTACATGTCTAAGTATTATTCCGTTTGACTCTTAAGAATTGCACATTTCCGCTTCGAGTATATCACAGGAGAAATAAACATCGTTAGCTGGAGGAAGTCGACATTAGTTTTTTCCGGCAGAGACAATAAATATTCATGAAGTATGTTTTGGGAGGGTAAGTGAAATAAACAACTTCATGGTATGAACTTGCCTACAATTAAGACGACTTTTTCGATGGTAGAATGTGGTGACCGAGTAGGTGGCACCTGTAAGTGATCTGATGTTAAGTGATCTATCATGTCAATAACCGCAATAATTGGAACAAGGAGGAAGAAATGTAAAGGGGTGGAAATAATAGATTTTTTTTATAAAAGAAGAGAGCAAACGAGCAGCGGGAACAAAAAGTGACCATCGCCGCCCATGGACATCTGCAACAACAGAGAATCCGTAGATGTGTGATGGATATACCAGCTTGCAGTATTTTATTATGTAATAGCTATTAAACTTCACAAACATAAAATATTACTTTCTTACATAACAGCAAGTATTGTTCTTTCTACAAGTTTATTTTATTTCTCTACATTTCAACCTCTACAAACAAGATTAAGTTATTCAGGCTCTCTGTAAGCAAGGACGTTAATGATGCAATTTAATCAACTTCTACATCACGTCGCTGGACCCCTTTTTTTGACAGATTCTTGAATCTTAATCACAAATACACAAAAGGAATTTAATTTGAAGATTTCATCAGAAGCCCTTGAGTAACAAAATAAAACATATTATATATACATACATTTATTTAATTATTTTAGAAACATAGATTTTAAGCGTCGCAGTATGTTGTAATTAAATCTGTAATGTACAACCACGGATATTTATGAAAAAAGAAAACATCTCTAAGGAAGGTTGGCAACATTTTGCATCGATACAAGTGCTCGTTTCGCAAGACACCGGCTGCACCGCTACTTTTGAGCGTTGGTCGCGTTTGCGACGCGCGCTTGTAGTGCTTCAGTATCGCGAGGGTGTCGGTTCAAACGCGTAACTGTATTGACGTATCGTTACTTCATTAGGGCGAGGCTAGGCTAGGCTTCAGGGGGAACACCGCGGCAGGATGAGCCGCGCTACGCCCGCGCGCCGCCACTCTACATTGTTGTAGCGTTGCATCGCGTCTCTATTGATACTGCGTTAGTCACGATGCAGAATAGTAATTACGTGGGCGATAGTATATGGCATGCGACGGCGTAATGATTGTATCGCGGTTGTTTTACAACTACATCGCCTCTGCATCGCTACAAAAGTCGCACTGGCCGACCGCCCTTAAAATAACATACGGACGGCGTTAAGTCACTTGATCTAAGTCCAACTAGAAAACTATACTATAAGTTAGTAATCTAGAGATGAGACATGCCGCACGTTCTAATGGTTTTGTTAGAAGCTGTGATAACTGATTGTAAATTATATATTGAACTAACCAACTTTATTACAAAACTTAAAGCACGTTCTCTTTATTTCTCTACTTGTTTATTAATTTCCGACGTATATTGGAAGCAGAACAAGCAGCCGCTGGTCGTTAATTACCGTCAAGTCTGCTCGAGGAAATAGTGAAGGTAATTTGTAGGTCGTTTGATGTTCCGTGATTTCCTCGCGGCACGTTACCATGTCCGCATAGTTTCAGAAGTATGCGAGCTCTGCGCTGCGCTGCCTCACAACCGCCTCGTAATTCGCTGCCTAACATGCATCGTTTCCTTTGAATTTCAAATACATGTTATCCGATATACATGATATATGCAGCCGATCAAAGCTGCCTAAAATCGGTCTATATAGTTATAAAGGTAGGATAGTTATCCTACTAATAATCTACCGATAATACGAAAAGAAAATAAGTAAAAAGCCGAATCTATTTCCATAGCGATAGCTTTAGTTTTTGTTAAAACAGTGTATCAAAATGTTTATTTGTATTTAAAATAAATTTATTGAGTACATAAGGTACTATACTCATAAAATTCATAACATTTTGGCTCGTGTCTTTATGCCATTAATTAATTTGCTTAGGGACAGTTTTTTTTATAAGATAAGGGGGCAAGGAGCAGCGGGTCGCCATGGTGATCACCGACGCCCATGTACATCTGCAACACCAGAGGAACTGCAGAGGCGTTGCCGGCCTTTAAGGAAGGTGTTAAGTATAGCCTCTGATTTAAATTGCCAATTATTTAGTACCTCTAGACTATTATTGTGAATACGAGTATGTTGCGACTTTAAGACGGAAGTTAGATTAAATAAATAATGAAACCTCCAGACAAGCCAAACCGACCAACCGACATATATGTGTAGTGAGCGTTTTAAATCACAATGACAAATCACACAAAGTCATTGTTTAACAGAGTTTATATTGCAGAGTGATTTGAGCCTATCCGAGTCCTTATTGCCTAAATATATGTATAGTCAGGACGCAGACACTGTGCCGATGAGTACCCCCTGCCCCTGCCCATTCGCCGACCGAGACCCGCGCTGGGCGTAGTCATCGGCAAAGGTTCTGCGACCGGGTAGTTTATAGTGTAAATAGTGTGCCACCGTGAGTCACCAGGAACCGTATCAAAGGGTACAAAAATATAACAACAACTTAAGTCCCATTAATCTTTTAAACTTAATTAGAAGTCTACTACACTTAACTACGCACACGGCCGCTGAACGCCAACCTCGGCTTGGCGTCTCTAATGTTATCTACTCTCAGAAAGTCAACAGAATCCAATGCTTAATATTCAGATAAATCGACGGCGCTAAATGATGAAATCGAAACCCATCGTGTTTGGAGGTGTGCCAGCGATGAGGGTTCTCTAGTCCGAAGGTATCCCGGGGGGCCCCGGTGATTCATTACCGTCAATTAGTTATTCAGAAGCTCGAGTAATTTTATTCAGAGGAATACTAACAAGAAGTAATAATGTTTTTGCGCTCCGCTACTACGAGTACTATTAATTAGTATTAAGTACGTTTATTCATTTAGGAGAATGAATAAGAAATATAAAGTATGTTTATACTATATTTTTCTCTACTAGGCAAGGTTTAATTGCAAAAGAGGCAAATAAATAAATTGTATATAAGGGCACGCACAGTTAGTCTAAGTCAGACTTTAACCTGAACATGCTAAGTTAAGCCTGATAAGTGACGCTAGCATTCGACAAGTGACACTCACGAGTGGCTCTCACTAAATCTGCTCTGTACGGCTAATGCGAGTGTCATGTCCGTTGACTGCAGTGCTAGCGGAGTGTTGGTTTCAACTCATTCTACATAAAGTTTTCATCTACAGGATGGAATTTCTTGACCGCACCTGAAGGAAAAGTACTCTAAATAGTCGGGATAGCTACCTTTACTCAAACAAAACTTTCCTTTATTAAAAATAAACAAAAAATGCAAGAAACGATTTTCGAGAACACGTTTACCAGACCCGAGAATCAAACTGATTAAAATCCAACAAAATTACATTCTACACATTTATGGCATCAATCGAAAGTGTCAAGGATAAGAAACAAATATATCTAACGAACATGGTAAATGAAAGGAAAAGAATGAAAATAACTTTCCTTTATAATTTGGTTGTTAAATACAAAAATATTTTTTTTAAACCGATCGGCAGTTCCAAAGATTAATACATTCAAACAAACAAGCAAACACTTCAGCTTTATAACATTAGTGAAGATATAGAAATTATAATAAGAAAGCCTGGTACGTACCAGACGTACTGA
The DNA here is from genome assembly GCA_018246275.1 of Papilio slateri. Lineage (NCBI taxonomy): Eukaryota > Metazoa > Arthropoda > Insecta > Lepidoptera > Papilionidae > Papilio > Papilio slateri. The sequence continues at coordinate 7,499 of DWTW01002631.1, forward strand.
GACAGGATATTTACAAGAAAAAAAACATTGAGTTTTTTTCCAGTAATTCCGCTCAACAATTTTATTCCGCCTCAAAGCGCGGCGCTGGGTGCGAAATAAAAATTATATTGAGTCTGCAAGATTAGGTATTTCTTGAATATTCAGTTGGAGTATAAAAATGTAATTGTGTCTTGTATTTGCCAAAACTCTTGTTCGTTATTAAATGTAGCTATCAACTTAATTCTAAGAACTTAATTAAATTATTTTGTGTACGTAGGATTATCGCGTTACATGAAATATATTTTAATGCGAGTAACTTTACTAACGTAAATATTTCGCAATTTCAGAACCTAGCCATGAAATAAAGAAAGCTTTCGCTTTACTGTTCTTTGTTCCTTATTCTGTTTAACTTCAAGCGTCAACAACTAGTGCCCTTCTTGAAACAATAAAATATAAGAGAAGTAATTAAACTTACTTTTTATGTATTATAAATGCACGTACAGGACAGCTCGTCGTGCCAGCCAGTCGGCGACGTCATTGTTCAACGCAATCCAACAGCACGCATTGCTGAAGCTCATCGCTTATAAATCGCTTACACGTATAAATTCCTTGCAGACACTCAATTTGTAAGGAAGCAACTCCGGCATTAACGTCGTCGTCGCCGCTTCAGCCGGTAACAAGCCGATATTAACAAATATTCATAATGATAAAGAAAATTATATTTATGACTTGTTAAAATTTAAAGATAAATAAATATATTCCGTCTTCTATAAAATAATATTATTTTGTAGAATACGAAAACAAACTAGATAACGGTTTACTTACATACTGTACATTGTATTAATTTTTCGATTCAGTTCAATTACTAGAATAAAAATATAGCTGTTATTTGTACTTACAGCTATATTGAATCCTACACACATTACGAATGCTTAATAAAATTAGTATTTATATAGCCGAAGGGGTCAAACGTGCGGCGGGTCGCCCTAAGTTAAGAGATCACCGTCGCTCATGATCGTCGATCAACATCCGCTACATTATACGAGTACTAGAAGAACTGCAGACGCGTTGTCTAACTTTAATGGACAGATGTGGAGATAGGCAGAAAAAAGGATATTTTCTTTTCCTATCAATCGCTTTCTTTGTCCTCTTTCCTTTCCTTTATTACAAAATGACGGGAAAAGTACTATAATTTGGCTTCCGACACCTCACTCTCCGGACGAAACGCAGAATACTGTACTGTACCACATATTATTAACTTATTGTAAGCACCTGCTCGTTTGCTTTGTATTTAAATCCAGAATACAAATTGTTCATTTACATCGTTTGTATACAAAACATTGTCTGGGTGCAAAATGAAAAGAAAATATTTGTTTTTCGAACAAAAGTTAACAAGTGACAATGTGCCGGAAGCGATGCAGACATTTTGTTGACTTCGCAGTTCACATTGCCGGCCTTCGGCGATACGTATTTGCCTTTCATGAATGTACATGGATATTGTCTGTTTGTTCGTTTTGTTTCGTAATCACCGTGTTAAAATAAGATAACAGATCAGATGAAATTAGCCTTAAATATGTAGAGAACCCCCGGAAGATATAGGCTAGTTAAATGACCATTTTTTTCTAAGATAAGGGAGCAAACGAGCAGCAAGTCAAGTGATCACCGACCCCCATGAACATCCACAATATTAGAGGGAATGCAGATGCGTTGCCGGAATTTTAGAACGGAGTGTGTTCTCTTCTTGAATGACCCTAAGTCATATTGGTTTGGAAATACAGCTGGGGACAGATTCCACGACTTCATTGTACGACGCAGAAAGTTACTCGTTTACAGTTGTGGAATGCCAGCCATCAAGATTGCGTTGATAAAATTTTGACTCTGTCGTGTTGAGTTACAACACAACTAAGCAACAGATAATGTTCCAATCAAGCTCATCTTTCTGTCTCGTCTAAAGTTATTATCAAAAATGTACCAGCTTCTGTAAAAAGTACGAATGGTAAATAGCTTACGTAACACAGAAAATTATTCGATTTGAAATTAATTTCAAAGCCAGCTTTGGCATCTTGTTAGCGATTGAAGCACTTCGAAACACCGAAGTGTTAGCCCCTCACAAACTCGCAAAGAAATAATACTTTGGAAAGTCTATGAAAAGGCGGTATTCAAAAATGTTTTGTATAACTTTATACCCAAAAGTATGTCATTAAAAAACTAAAACATAATTTTCTTTGACACGTATAATCACTTGGCAAATAATTTCCTCCAAACGCCTTATACCTATAGTAGTATCGCATTGAAATCTATTTTAATCGAATACGATGAAAATAGATTGTTGATAAGCAATAGATCACCTTGGTGTAAATGAACAGAGCTTCTACGATAATTACCAGCCAACAATTCTATTAAAATATTCTTTAGATTCTGTTAGAAATTATGAATATTGATCGAAATACCTTGCAATTAGTAGGCCGCACATTTACAATTAGAAAGCGCTACAGACGGCTGCCAAGCCTGATCGAATTCGGCTTCTGAGGAAATTGAATATTAACATTCACCTACAGCTGTCTTTCACTGCGACCTCTGATAATTTAATCGGTCCGGCCAGCATCGACGCTCTTCAATAATTTATGAATTCATCATTGATAGGTACAAACTGTCGAGCTCGAATTATTAGAGCAGAACCACATTACATAGTTTTTGAATACGATGAGTGGTAAAACCAGACCGGACCAGACCATCTCAAGTCTTTTTCGGTCAAAACAAACGGTGGCGCAAACCATTACACGAAATTCTCATCAGTCGATTTCTCAATAACTATATTGAGAAATTACTCATGATTTATATCTTATCGTTCTAAAAAATAGTGTAGGCGACCTTAGTTTCTTTCTAGTACGTTCCAGAAACGACACTCACATAAACGCATAGTGTAAACCGATTGGTCGATGTTGCGCGCGTCACACTTAAGTTACTGGTTGATTTAAATCGTAACGTACGGTTGACCGGGTCGCCGGTGGTCGCGCGCGCGCATCTGATTACAGTGGTGATATCAGTGCCGACCCGGAACTACGCTTTGTTACCCATACGATTTCGCGCGCCACTACGCGGTGATAACCTTTTTCGTTCTTAATTATATTGTGCTGTCTTCTTCTTTCAACCTGAATATCTTCTGTTGCAACTCTCCTTCTGTTTTGTTTGTACTTTTTATGTGTGTGTGACTATTAAATTGTGCAAGTGCTGAATTTGTTGACTTTACTTACTTGACGACTCTAATCACCCAGTTGATATTTTGGTAACGTCAAACGAAATTATACCTAATAATTAT
>DWTW01002632.1:0-10796 GCA_018246275.1 Papilio slateri
TTCTACAAAAAGATGTAGATAATTGGTACAAACGCACGCTTAAAAAAAAGATTGATTATAGAACCCTATTCGAGATATTTGCAAAATATGTCAAAAAAAATCATCGTCTTTGAAGCACTCGAGTGCTCAAATTAAGCAACATGTATATACGTAAGTTGGGTTAAATCTGCCAAGGAATCAGTGGTCTTTTGTTCAGAACTGGAACACGTCCAGAAACCTGAATATTGTTATGTATCGGGTCGGCTCGACCCTCCGTCTAACACGATACAATTCGGATAACCGTTGATCTACTTCAGTAGACTTAAAATCTTTATATCATTTTGTTTAATGTATTTCGAAGCGACAAAAGACGCGTCGCCGTCAGGGCGTCAGCTGCATTGCCAAAAATATATTGCACAGTACGTTTGCGCGCCGGGACACTCGACGCGCCGTCCTATTTCCGTACGCCGCGTTTGTTTACAATGCCGCCGTCGCCAAATACCTTTACCCCACTGTCCTGACACCAGCCACTGCTAATTTCATCTCTATGTACTAATTGAATCGGTCGAAATGTAAGTATAACACGTTTTTAGCTTTAATATTTCAAGCATCTTTCGTGTACAACTCGACAACTTCAAATTTCAGATGTCACGGACCAGGGGTTCCAACAACTTATTAACCGCGCAAATCAAGGGTTAAAATTCTTCGAAGACATGCGTATAGCAAAAAAATTACATAAATAACGTACATGTTATTGACTGGCGGCGTTTTATGGTCCCTTAATTATGTAATAAATCTTTAAATATACATATCGAAAGGCAGTGGTAAATGAGAAGACAAAACTATGATAAAATTATAAAAAAGCTCGACTACTTTTTCTATAATTAGTAGGACACCACGGTCTTACAGTTCAAACAATGGCAAGCGAGGCGCGGCAAACAGACGGACGGCGCGTGTCTATCCTGACTCATTAACAAACCAAATACGTCTCTGAAATCAACGCGTGGACGTGCCGCATTCGCGAGTAGGGTTGCCGCAAATAACTTATCAAGTTTTTTTTAAATAGTGCTTCGTTCGCCATAAGTGGATACTACTTTTTTTTTTAAATAATGTTTCAAAGGACATATTTGTACATAATTGCCTATATGTAATGGACAAGGAAGAATATAGAAAGGAAAAAGGATATTTCTATTTTTCTATCGATCCCTTCCCCGTCCAGTCAACGTCTCCTTTCCATCCTAACCTACTTCTACTTCGATCATCGAGATTCAGCGTCTCTTATAAACACAGAGCAAGAAAATGGCACATTTTGTGATAACAAGCCTTATACCTATCTGTTGTGGTTGAGTTTCCACTTATATTACACAACACGTAATTAACATAGGGCCTGTTGCTCCGTATTTGTACAAAGTATGTACATAAGTATGTACAAAGTACATTATAGTTTAATAGTAGTAGGTAGTATTTAATCAAGATAACATAAAACATCATAGCATGTCTCCCGTTAACCAAACGGGTAAGCAATTGTTCTGAATTTCCATTATGTAGTTTCTACCAATACCTCTTAATAATATATTTTGCGCTTAATACTTTCTAGTGCATAAAACATTGTGTTGCTCTTTGATTCAAATACGCTTAACGGGATTCCATAAGGTGAGTAAGATTGTGGTATTTTTATTAAAGCTTCGATCTCGAATTAAATTTTGACAACCCTGCATATTAACGTCGTGTCCATAAATTTATAACGTCCCGTATTTGGAATACACTCGGGACCTTATTTGACCATTACTTCGGGGAGTCTTCCTTTGAAGTTGCGGTACTTAAGTTCAAAGGACGCAGGGCGCACTGTTTTCCTTCCGATCAAGATTATCTACTCGAATGTGAAAAATACGAGTAAGTGTTAAGCTACTTATACATAAACAAAAATGAATTACAGAATGTATGTTCGTTTATAAACAGAGTTCGGGCTTAACTATTAGTACATAAAAAGGCAGTAAATGAAAGAGATACAAGACGGAAGATAGACAGGAGGTTGACAGGGTAAAGTTATACGTCAAGAAAAAAATTACAGCGAGTAAAATAAAAAACAAATGCGTGCAAAGCCGCTAGCAACAGTAAGTATGTTACGTTTTTGGGCAACCTCATCAGTATAATTGATATGGCGATTGCCTCAAAGGGTCACTTGCTAAAGGTGTTGTTTTTCTGTTCACGCGGGAGTCTGCCCTGAGCTTAATATCTTTGGATTGAAATTCCTTAAAAGATAGAAAGAGAGAGACGAAAAGAAAAAACTGAATGAAGGAGCTCCCTGCGAATACGTTTTTGTAAGGTAAAGTCCATTAGCGTTATCACCTCCCCCGTTTTTAATCTGATAATTTATCCCCCAACTCGACATTTTACTGACGAGTATCATGGTATGAAATTGCTTTGACAGAGCGAGGACGTACTACGAACCTTACGCATATTAAGTTAATTAAACGTCTTCTTAATTAAACGGCAAATTTGTTAAAAGACTAGACGTTGCCCGCGGCTTCGCTCGCGTCTGTTTCGCCGTCCTCGCTAGAAAGTTTTATCTAATTATAGGTCTCTTGTGTAACAAAATTTGTTGTTTTCAAAACATTATAACGTTACCATGGCAACAGATATGAGATATAGCAATCATGTGGTTTTGATATATACCAATTATAATTGGATCCAAGAGGGCGGTGCTAAAGGGGCCCAAAATTCTTCGGTGACAAATTTTAAAGTGAACTTGATAATTACTATTGAAGTCTTGCTTTAAAATATTTGAAATATAGTGCCACACCTCCAAATTACAATGCCGGCACTGATTTTCATTAAGATAGGTCAACCTGTTCTTAATCTTATAACGGGACATACAGACAGACAGACAAATATTTTGTATGGCCTATCATTTGCGCAATCACGTGTTTTACTATATACCAATTTTCATTAACACTCCTTCATTCAAATTTCATATCTAAACTCCTATTAAATTAATTAATTCAAAGAACGAAGTCTGCCGGGCCATTTAAGTAATGCATAAGATAGATGAGCTCGACTCGAATTTAATTTTGATCCCAATTATAAAATATACGTAAAAAATACACAGTTCATTCATTCACCTTAGAAATTCTTACCTTCAGACCCCTTCAAGTTCTCTTTCATCCAAACCTGAAGTCATTAGGTATTTTAAGAGCACATTTAAACTATTAATTAAAAGTGACCGGTGGTAGCTAAAACACCTTTTTCTATGACCTCAAAGGAAACAAGAATTGCCGAATTCTTTCCATCCACTCTAACCATTACCTGGCATGTGACGTTAAGCCATAAGCAATAAAAACCGGACACAGATTCAAATAAAATTTATGCTACCGATTTCAGATGATTTTTTTCAGGACTAAATAAAACAGATCAAGTCTTCTGTCTTTAGCACAGCATTTGGGTGTGATTCGCGGAGTCCGTGACGCCGCCCCACCATGCCTTTCGCCTTCAGGGTCAGTGATCCGAGACACGGTGACGCCCGTCCCGCCCGCCACCAGACACGCCACCAGACACGGTCGTGCGTCATGGTGCTAGTTGTGCGATGTGCACATTGCTTGCATTGTTACGGATTTGTAGTAAAAGACTCTTTTGAATAACAACGCGTAACTAAATTATTTCAACTTGACAAATGTAAATATTCTCCCAACGATTGTAAAACTTCAGTGAAGGAAAGTTTCTATTAGATTCTATATGTACTTTTTGTTAATTGTTTTATGAGACATGATTAATATTAATATTTTATTTATTATCCTGTAATTAAAAAAAAACCAGAAATACGTTTATATGTATGTAAATTCTTCTCATCGCTTCTAGCAATGCCTGAAAATAGGAATAGTTAGTCTACTAGGAGAACAATAAGCTTACCGATCGTCTGACCCAGACAGTTACAAAACGTTGTCCGAGCAAATTGTCTTCACTTTGACTAGTATATAAAGATGAAGTTTTCTTTTATACCCGATGCTTTTCTCCTTTATCAACATTTGTACTGATGATCGTTGTTTTTTTTGTTACAGGTAATTATTTCAGAGACCAGATAAACCGGGACTTTGAAGAACAATGTGGGTCAAGGTAGTAATGAAAATGAAAAAGAGTTTTTAAATACATATGAACGTAACATACAACATTACATATGAACGTAATCTATAAATATAGAAAGCGGTTAAGAGTATAGATTATAATAAAAAGTATATCCATGTTGAATGCTCGTGTCTCGGGAAAGCACATAGTCTGTAATCACATCATACGATGTCTTGGTGTCTATTCCACGAGAAATGTATCAATCAACATCTCATGGTGTTTTAAACACACCGTTTTTTCTTTATCTTAGAACCGGCTTTCGCTTGCACATACTTGAACATGGCTAGGAATATGAGGAACACGTCAATATGAGTTGTATCGTCAACGTGTAAAAGTCAAATTGACGGGACATTTTTGCGGTTGGTAACCGACGGTATTATCAATCTACGTCTGAGAACGAGTGAAGGTTGGCCATTTATTACTGATGTTTAGGAACGGTCCGTATACTTTTTTATGTTTTTAAATTAAAGAGTAATGTATCCCACTATGATACCTATGATACATCTAGGCTCATTGACCGCGAGTGCTCATAATTTGGACTAGACGTTCAATATTTATTCGTCAGAATCGTACCAAATAACGTAACTACGATATATGGGGTTAGAATAATTTGACATAGGTCGTGACTATAAAGAAGTACCAACATTCCGCCCCAGCTTCGCCCAACTCGATAGACAAATAAAATAAAATATACCGGGCGGGTCACTAGTAGGTCTATATTTTGCACTGTTTAATAATGCTTTATGTTACAAATTATTTCTTCGTTATACAAAAGACGTGAACCGGACGTAGGCCTTTCCTAAACGATTCCACAAACATTGCTCGCTAGCTGCCATCATCCAGCGAACTCTCGCAACCTTGACCTGATCGTCCATATATCTTGTGCAAGTCTAACTTACCTTCCTATACTCATTTCTCTTCCAGTCAGCCTATTATCACAATTTGTAGGATTTAAGATCTTAAAGACCTTTAAATATTCGAGCTGTTGAGCGAAAATTATATAATTACAAGAATATTTAACGAGTAAAATTTCTGTCCTGCTTTTTCTTCAAAATGATGAAGTTTGCAGGCATAACTGGCGGGCTATTTTCTTAGAGATTCGGCGGAGACATCGTGGCTTGTTCTTTTTTTGGCGTTTAAAGGAGCGAGCAAGCGGTGCGACACTCGAGGAATCCCGTGGCGACCGGACGCGGTACAGCGCGGCCATTGCTCGCGGATTTGTGCGAGTCAACTGGGGACTATTGTGCGAAGGTGTACACTCCTTCACTTCGACCGTTTCTTTGTCCTAGCCTGTGTAGATAGAGTATCCCCGTGGTATATACAGTGTTGGCTTTGATTCTTTTGTTACCTCTGTTCGTATTTACATAATAGTCTACATAATAAGACTTCAGATGCTAAAACAACGAGCTAGACATATTTAAAATTAGAATTTTTATATTTAGGTATAAAATAAATATCTAAAATTCTTAAGAAGGTCTTTAATATCGAACTTCGGCAGATAAATTTAAAAAATAGTATTGATTGTGGATTAGGGAGGGACGTAGTGTCGTGTTAGTAATCTATTCATTAATCAGGAAGTCCTCATGACAACTTAGAAAACAGAATGAACGTAAGTGAAGTTAAAATACTAGCAATAATAATAAAATTAATACATATATACAGGTTATCGATTTAACTACGCGCCTAAGAGATAATTTACAATTAAAGTTCATTGGCGAATTTGGACGTTCCGTGCGCTGAACCTGGTTAGACTATGTATATTTGAAGCAAACTACATAAATTAAACTGTAAAATAACCACTTGTCAATCATTTGCGTCGTGTTGGTCAAAAGTAGAAAAGTGTGTCACATCTAGACACAAAGCCAGGTGTACACTGCCCCTGTAATTTGTCCCATTTTATATTTTTTTTTCCTTCATGATGTGATTTGCATATAGAAGTCTAAGTAGATTTAAGTCTTGTTGTAAGTATCCATTTACACTGTTAAGTGATCACCGTCGAACCCATGAACATTTGTAATATAACAGGAATTGCAGATGCGCTGTCGGCCCTTAAGAAACGAGAGTACTCTTTTTTTTGAAGAACCCCAAGTCGTGCTAATGTGGAAATATTTTTTATGTCTACTCCTTATCGTAGACATTGTTATACTTTCTTAAGACACACGGCATTTCTCACCCCTAACTAAAGTATTTGCAACTATAGGATAGGATTTAACGTTAGAACTAATTTTATTTATTTTCGTCGTATATACAAAGGAAGGGTATACCGTACAATTGAAAATAAACAACCACACTAAAGTTCTTATATGCAGGAGTTAAAATATATTTAAATTAGAACAATTCTATATGTCAGCTATTATCGCTGTATTCATATTTTATTCAATGATTGTCTTGATATTTATGAAAACAGGATAGTTTTGAAAACTTTATTAAATAAATTTTACTAGTTAATTCACACATAAAACTTTTTTAGGACAAAAGCAATAATAAATAGCAGACTGAGGAATTTTATTTACCTATCAGTTAAAATAATCGTTGAGATTTTAAAACTATTTTGTCTTGTTCTTAAACAGACCGATGTTTTGTCATTTCCTTTTGATTTAATGCAGTATTGTATTTCCTTGTGTGTCTTCATAGTAATTGCAAGGCTAGAAAGTTTTATTTGAGCTGTAGCTTTTGATAATGATGTTTTTTGTTTACAAAATGTGGTGCAGCAGCATGATGCGATATGCCTTATTTACCTCTATACATCTGTCAGTCTGTGTCACAGCGTATTTATACCTCGCTCTGTGTTGACATTATGCGATCGCTGCGTGGGATACGCGCGTGTCCGGCTATGTTAGTCGCGCACGCGTTGGTCGCATGCACCGATGATGGGCGGTCATATCAGGTGATAAAATCATCAGAAAGTCGTTGGGATATTAAACATCAGCATACCTTACATCGAGTCTTTATTGAGTTGTTACGATCATATCATTCTAAACACATCATACAGGTGGGGTGATCACTTAGAAACTGCAGATCCGTTATAAACTCTTCTATAATTTGTGATTCGCTTTTATTATGACAAAAATGACCTACCAGTGACCTTTTCTTCTAAATCCAAAACCGATCATTTCTAACTCATTGATTAAAAGTCTTGCGATAGATTTTAATAATTTGTTTACATAGGAAGTTTACTAGCCACTTAACGATAAAAGTTTTCTCACGATTGTTATGAAAAATTATCTTTAACAAATCTTGAACGTCGACTTTATCACAATGACCTATTGCGAGCCTATTATCGGAATTGTAATGTACGTAAACCGGTCGTGTACAGTCGCCACCAAACGGATTGGAATGTTTGCAGCGCGATTGGCGGAATTGCGACGAGACGGAGAGGACGTTCCCCTCTTAGTAAATACCATCACGACTGTACCCAGATTCACTATGAGACATGAGATAGTACGTTATGTTAAAATGAATGATTCAGCTAAATAAACAAAAAAAAATTAAATACTTGCGCTCGATTGATTCTCATAATTTATATATCGAATGCGTGTAAGTTAGTCAACATCTGAATTTATTTTTATCTTCGTTAATGGCCACGGCTCAGTACAGTTCTTATTTACAATAAACGTTTAGACTTTCAACAACCGAGTGGATTTCTCATGACTAGGCGGTATATTTTGAAACTAAACAGTTATTTCCGTTGCCACACCATCGCCTGGTAGGAACGGCGTGGTATCGCACGCCGCGCGTCACTCCGCGCGCATCTTGTAGCCAGCTTCGCCACAGTACATCTCCAGGCCCCCATCAATCTGTTCAATGCAATCACGCGGGTTGTGATAGAAGACGTAATGTATAACAAACGATACATACATTGACTTGCTAAAGGATAAAATAGAAAAATATTTTTGAGTCTCGACTTTTACGACCATTTAAACAATAACAGATGTATCAATTCAGTTTTCGACGCTGACTGTACTTACTTTGCTTTCGCCTATACACACATCTTAACACACATCCCTATTAGTGGCATATAGTGTATATATTATAAGTTGATTAATTAAGTGTTGCAACGCAGGTAAGAAATGTTTACATATACATCGTGTTAGTAATGACGCGGCCTTGCCAGGATGTTGGCTAGCGCCTCGTGTCCGCTGACTCAGCGGTGACGTTAGCCAGGACCTCCTCCGCTTTCCCTGACTCAAGCATGACGTCACGCGCCATGCCTGGCGTCCAGGGCACTTCGCGGCGCACCTTCCTCCCATTTAACTGGCGACGTGTTGGCCGGCCGGCCGGCGCATCATTGTTTGCAAATATGGCCGGCGTTATTGGCAATGCGAACTTTTTGTGCGAACCCACCATGACTTTTGTTACGTGACTATACTTGAGTTTATGGAAATATTGTCGTATATCAAATAGCTCTCTTTCAAGACCCACCGCGGGTAATGTGATGCCCGTTTGAATATCTGAATGAGTTGGGTCAATATTATACAATTTTGTATATTAAATCTTGTCTTCGAGGGTCTACACCGCTTTTTAGTTCATTGTACATGTGGTCAATATCTAAATAATAACATCGTCTACTACAAATAATTTGACCCTTCAAAGAAAACTGTTTCCATCTACTTCAAAACTTCCCTTAAAATGTTAAGCTTAATTAAATGAGAACAGTACCTGCTAACGAGAGTAACTGCCACTTTTAACGGGCGACACTAATGAACGATTCAAGTTACGAAACACTTTTTAACGGGCAAATACCCCTAAATGTTAGTACACCAACCTTTCGCTAATTATATGTTTATTATTACTCTATTTACTGAATATAATTCGGTGGGTAATCTCCTGATTGATCAGATGGTCGTTGATTATTTTCCTTGCATACAATCTCTTGTCAATAATTGTACACTTATGTATTGTATGTATACTCCGCACGGACGTTTTCATACATAGGAAATAAGGAACCTTTCTATGTCGCAGTAAAATGTGATAAGGGTCTATTTAAATTATAAGAAGTAAACTTTGTCAAATGATTTATATCATAAAAGAAGTTGTTTTCGCTTTCTGAAATAATCATGTAACTATACAAAATAATATCAATCCTCTTCTGACATTGTAACTGGTTCTTATTAGGACGGTATTGAATTGTTAATTATATAAAATTCCAATACTATCTGTTATGTAAATATATACATAACAGACACCAAGCGCCTTTATATTATTGTTGTACTATGTAAAATAAAACACGGAATCCAGTTTGCTTCGCGTGGAAAACTTTTGATCTACAATAACCTGATCAAATAACGTATTGGTAATATTAGTTTTTTGTCTTTGTGATTGATTGACTGACTGATGATCACTGATTAGTTTTTCTCTTTCTCCTTTTTTATATAGAAGAAGGTGGCAAACGAGCAAGCGGTTCACCTGATGTTAAATGACCGCTACCCATAGGCATCTACAACAAGCTAAAGAGTTGTAGATACGTTGCGTACCTTTAATGGACAGAGAAGCGGAAAACAGAAAAAAGGCTATTTCCTTTTCCTATTCATCCCCTCCCCCGTAAAATCCTCTACCAAGGGGTAGTAGTAACCCATCTCTTCTTTTTTAGAAAAAGATAGGATGGGGAAAAAGGCTAGAATTAGGCCTCCGGCATCTCACTCGGTAGACGACACGCAGAATACTTCTACTTCATGTCTGTCTTCTCTGTGTATTTCACCGGTCGAGGTGCGGGTTCTGCTGCTGTTCAATTCTCTCTTCTTCTTGTCATATTTGAAATCTCGCAGGTCTTAGGAGTATACGAGCAGGTTTAAAAGGCGTTATTTGCCTACGTTTTTGAAATGTCAGATAACTTCTAGTAGGTTCCCATTAAGGCAATCGATTTCGCAGAAAAGTATTTGCAATCGGATTGTCCTTTTAGATAAGTTTCTATTTTTACTTGAATGATATCACTTTGTAATAGATTTAGCGGTCAGCGTGGACTGACTCATTGGGCGTTTATAGCCTGAGTTGGTTTACGTTAAGTACGATGTCGTGTAAACATGTTCTAAGACGTGGCCTTACAGGGTGAAAGACGCTAACTATTAATCTACGTTAATTTTAGTTTGCGATACTTTGAGAGCTCTTGTGAACAATTTTGAGAACAAAGCAATTCACTCAATTACTGGTAAGAATCATAGTTTTCACAAGTAACGAAATAATGCTAAGTTATTTACTAGGAAACTGGATGTGTTTGTTTGAAATATAATTTATTCACAACATTTACAGAGTGGACGTTCTTAGAAACATCTTGACACTCTCCTGGTCTTTGTATTTTAGAACTTGTGACGCCTCGCGACATTTTTATTATCTAGGTCGGTCTACTTCCTTTCAACCCTAGCTCCTCGTAAAGCCCGTGCTCTGTTAACAATATGTCGACGGTGTATTATTGTAATATTTATTGAGTGCTAGCAGCGCCCGGCGCGCGCTGCAATGCCATTTAAAGTAAAAGGGTTTGGTTGAAAAAGTCTCTTCAAATACATATGTCAAAATAAGATCAAAGAATTATGCAAAAAGTTTCATTAGAATCGAAAAACATTTTTTTAAATTTATATAGATTGTCACTTGATAATATTTATTATTTATTCATCAGTGAACGCAAATAAAACATGGAAGCATTCTTGTCGCTCAAAAATAGCATAACGAAAAGTGTACCGTGATGGGCGGGGCTTACAAACTGT
>DWTW01002633.1:0-10796 GCA_018246275.1 Papilio slateri
TCTTAATTGTGAGTTCTATTTTATGGTTGAAATATCGCAGTATTCTTATATTTATATATCTATGTTTCTTATCTTCCTATATTTTTAGTCTATATTTATTTAAAAGTTTAAAGTGGAGTTTTTTTAAAGCAGCGGGTCACCTAATCTTAAGTGATCACCGCCGCCAATGAACATCCGCAACACCAAAGGAACCTCAGAAGCGCTGATGGCTTTTACATATATTTGAGCATACCTTGTACTACTTAATTCGTAATAATTACTTAATACATCTTAGATATTTTATGATACTGTCAAGAACATTCAGAAATAATAAGGAAATCATTCACAGTTATTAGTCAGATGAATAGGCAACGATCATTCGTTTCTTCCAGATACATATAAACCTACCAATGCTATAAGAGCCCCAGGTCCATTGCCCTTTCTTTTATATGACCCAAAATACAGTAGCTATCAGTCTATGTTGGATACGTCTATACTATGTTCCTCTATCATAAATCACGATTCAACTTGGCTTAATCAGATGACGAACGACATTATTTTTATGTCGGTACCGAGTGCAAAAACAAACAGCTCTTTTTCCATGAACACGAGGGACCTCGACACTTATTAACATTCAATTTTCCTTAATCTCTTAATAACTGTCTCCGTAAGTATCGTCTTTCCCGTCATAAAATACTGTTTACACTTCGAAGCAAAACAAAGTATCGCAGATCATAAGTCGACCAGTTGTTAGTCATTATTGTGAGCCGCGACAGAGTACACGTGCCATTACAGACTGCAAAATGAAGACATCGATACTATTTCTTGTGTCATTAACTTTGGCGACTGCACAGTGTAACAACGACCGTTAGTATTATTTTTTATTTCTAAATCGTAGAATAAATCCCTCCAATATCATTGTAGATGAATTAAAACTTTTATGATATAAAAGTTGTAATGTCAAACGTTCGCGAACATTTTACTAACTTTATTAAGAACAAAAAGAAATATTCAAAAATATTTTGTGAAATAAGTTTTGCTTTCTCTTTCAATGTTTAATACTGACCTAGTTATTCGCGGCCATGTGTAGAGTGACGCAGCGTACCCACAATGGACTGATAATCTTGTCAAGACAGCCGGAGTACACTAGATGATGGCATGTTTGTGACGATTCATGGCGGAGGACTACGTCAAGCCGATTATTGGCTGGTGGTGATGAGAATGATGATGGTTTTTCTTCAGTGACTGTATACTCTGATGGCATGGGTAGCGCCAGAGAGTGCGGCGGATAATGCTAGGCTCGTACATTGTGTCATTCGACCTGATCAACTCTGAACATCAGATCGGATGCATTGTTTTGGCTGGGGCTATGTTAAATTGGTGCTGATAAATTCTTGTTATTAAAAATAGTCTACACTATACTGCATCGTGTTTCTACTTAGTTAACATTAATGAGATGGGAAAATACATATAGTTCTGTTTATAACATAAATGTAAATGTTTTATAACATAATTTCTCATTATAACTTGATTGTTTGAAATAGTGCTATATTGTTTTGATTCGGTGACACTGGAATTTATTACTTACATGTAAGATGAGTTAAATTCTATAATCGTTGAACGACTCACCGTCCATATTTACTAAAATACGAATTGGGGCTGATTCACGTTTATCTTCTTCTTTATTTTTTTTATTTCTTGCAATATTGAAATTTACGGACGACGCCTGGGACTAACAGCCGGTATGTGATAGAAATAACATAATGTATGAAGATACTATACTCATATCGGGTGTCAAGTAATCTATTTATTACTTGACACCTGATATGTGTTTAGAATTAATTATCGATTGTGTTTTCAAATAAGTAGGCAATGCAAGTGACGAAATAAGTTGCTTAATTAATATTCTATTGTAACTTAAAACGTCCAACGTAGGACACCTACGTGGGGCTTGGCTTCAAAACAGAGGTCATAAAAGGCCACTAATATTTAAACCTTAAAAAATCTCTAGCCACCCCAGGTAAGGCAACGTTTGGATAGGGGTATAAAGATCTGGACATAATATTTAAGCAACCTCGCTATAAAACCGGGGCCTGGGTACTTTCTTAAACTGCTAAGAAAATATTAGTAGAACCATTTACGGCAACAGCCCGCCCGACCATGGAAGTCACGACCACACCCTTACAGAACACATGGCACATAAATAGTTTTCATTGTTCATAGTACTGGCAAGGCGCTCGGTGCCGTTTGTCTTTTTAAACTAAGAGAGATGCCACACGGCCGTTGCGTCGTCGCAGCGATTTGATTTTTAAACTTCCAAGTCGATTGCACGTTTACAAGTCAGTGAAAATTACATCGTAAGATTCAGTAACATAGATAGGCAGATACAGACCAAGCTAAATAAAGCGAGTTATTAAAAAATAATAGGGTGCGCTTCGCTACGTTGTCACTCCGGGTGTCGTTTCGTCTTTTTGGCGAGCGTGTTGGTCATTTTTCCGCCCCGTGTGGCATGTCCTTATGATTTGTATAATAAAATTACATAGCGTCACCGCTCCGTCGTCGCAACGCAACGCCCGTGTGGCTTCGCTCTCAGTTATCTTTTTGCTATAGTAAACTTTAAAGGCCGCAATGCTATTATCAATTGGGAAAACCTAACATAAAACATTGTAACAATTTTTTTCGTTTAATTTCAGTTCGAATTATCGACAACATAATGCAAGAGTCCTCGTGTAGTTCGAAGGGTGGTATTTGTACTATCTCCGAAGATTGTCCCGAAGGAAAACTGACTGAAGAATTAGGCTTGTGTCCGAAACAAAGAAGTCTAGGAATTGAATGCTGTTATGGACGTAAGTAAACTTAATTACATATATAATATTGAGTCCCGTTTGCATCAACCTCAAGAATACTCTGAAGGCGCTCTGGGATCACGTTAAATATCTCTGAAAATTATAGTGGCCTATTAAGGGGCCAGAACTAACTTATTTTTTTTAATAATAGTAGAGTTTCGAAATGATTTACTAATATTCCTTTAACCTTTCCAAATAAGCTTAAGCTTGTGCTAGGATATGGTTTACAACAATAGTCGAATGGCGGATTTGAACCCAAGGCCATGTGGTAAAGCGGAATGAAGTTTGCCGGGTCAGCTAGTATACTATAAAAGTATAAGGAGATATATAATATAAAATATATTATATAAAAGTCCAAGTCCAAGGACTACGCACCTGAAAGAGTATTCTTTAGTAGAGTAGTCCTACGACTCAAATAACCCTGAGTGGGATACAGAAATAGTTATATTAATATTAATTGTTTGTAATTAAAATATATACATATTTCAATAATTAACTATGAACAATTAGTATCAATAGACTTGTACAAAAAATATGACATAGGAATACTATGATTGAGATTGACATAAGCGATCTCCGCGAAAATCCGCAGCTTGTGGTTTAATTGGCGTAAAAATAACGACGTAACTGGGATTTACTCGCACATCCGACACATCCCAAACGTAGGAGTTTACATTTGTTATTCCAATTTATCTACACGGAAATAAATAGGAATTATGAATAGAAACATGGCGTTGTGTGAGACTATTCTATTAATAATATAAAATAAGTAATCATATTTTAGTTCTATAATATTTTGATTCCTTTGGGTGTAAGCAATAATACGTGCATTTATAACTAAATATACTCGGGGAAGTTCGACTCAAAAATTCAAGGATCAAATCAAATTTTCCAGGTAGACTTTCTTCAAAGTTATAAATATTAAAATGATATTTGTTTGCAGTAACTACCATGACGATTAATTCACCGCCTGCTTATTAGTAGGTGGCTAAACTCCAGTTGATAATTTAGCTCAGATGACATAAACTCTTTTCAACTCCGACGACCCCTCTATAGTAATAATAATAATAGCCTTTTTATTCAGACAAAAGTTACTCATATATGACAAGTTTTTATTTTATTTTTTAAATTGTCTGTGTGCTCGCTAGCAAAGGCCTCCTCCAGGATTTTCAACGTTTCTCTGTTTTTAGCAGCTCGCGTCCATAATGTGCTGGCAACTTGCTTGACGTCATCTACCCATCTTCGTGCAGGTCTTCCTCTTTTTCTTCGCATCATGCCTGTGTACCAGTACATAAAAGTTTTGCTCCATTTTTCTATCCCTCTGGCTATATGCCCTTTCCATCTCCATTTGACTTTCTTGGCTACATGTATGACATCTTTTTTGTTTGTCAATCTCTTTAGATTTGTTATCTTGATTCTGTCGGATAGCTTCTTACCTGTCATGCTTCTTATAATATTGGCATATTTTTGGCTTCTTAGACTGTGCTTTAGTAAGGGCCCAAGTTTGACACCCATATGTGAGTATTAGTAATTTACAAGTATTAAACACTACCTTTACCTTTAGTGGTCATACTCATTTGTTAATTTTTCATCGCTTGCATTCTTCTATGAATTTCTCTGTTTGTTAATTCTGTCAGTGAGATTGTTTGCCTTAAATATAAATATTCCGCTACATATTCAATACGCTACATATTCAATAGTTTAAGCAAATAATTTAAGCAATCAATTGTTTAAGCAAATTCTTTCTCTCTATTCATTTGTCATTACTTTTGTTTTTGTTGTGTTCATTGTCAATCCCACTTTTAGGCTTTCCTTCTCTCATTGATAGAGCATTGCTTCTAGTGTATTTTTTGTTTGTGCTATAATTTTCAAATCTTCGGCAAAACGTAGGTGTGATAAATTTACTCCATTTATTGATAGACCTTGAGCTTCTCAGTTAAGTTGATGAAACACCTCTTCCAAAATTGCTGTAAAAAGTTTTAGAGATATTGGGTCGCCCTGTTGGACTCCTCTTCCTATTTTTATATCTTCTCCTTCTTTCTCAAGTTTTATTTTTGCTGTGCTGTTTTTATATATGTTTTTTAATATCTTTATATATTTGATATCCACGCCCTGATTTTTGAGTGCTCTCCATATAGCCTCATGTTCAATAGAATCGAAAGCTTTGTTGTAATCTACAAAGCAGCAGTAGAAAATTTCACTCTTTTTTCCTTATTCCAACATGTTTATTATATATCCATATTTTTAAAATTTTATGTCTCATCAAGAGAATAAATTCATCGCAATTTGTCTTTGATAAGTACTCCCTGATCCTTAATTCCCAAATCGTTCAATATGACGAGCTAAAAAAGGATCGAATTCCGCTATATGTTCCAAAATCATACATCAATTGCCATTATCTTCTATTTCCCTTCACTACGGCAACAACTCTCTTCAGAACATTTCTTCAATAAGTAATTTGTTTGGTATAGTTGCATACGTATTATAAATTATATAGTTTACGTATACTTGCTAGGAAGAAATAGGTAAAAATAAATTACATTTTATTTTCTCTTTGCACAAGTGGGTATATTGAAACCTCTCCTAAAAAGACGGACGCGCGGGCTTGTGCGGGGAGGCAATCGGCCACCAGTCGTGCAGTCGTTAACCAGTCGCGGAGTCGCTTAACATTAAAGTCGCATACAGGGTCGCCTAGTCTCGGTTGGCTTAGCTGACGTCCGCGGGTTTGTCTCATTACAGTTAATACCAAGGAACTTTCGGAACGTAGTATATATACGTTATCTTTATTCGCGCTGTATCGGGAAGCAAGCATACGGGGTTGCAGCAGGGACAACATCGCTCGCGCGTTACGGATCTTTACATATGACCTCGAACTGACTGACTCGACTTATATAGACCTCGACAGATTGACTAGATCCGGTAGGAGCTGGTATCGTCAGCGAACGGTAAGTTAGTTAACATTCCATTTTTATATACAGCACAACACGCAACTTATTGAATTTGTGCCGCGGGCCGCCGATCCCGGATTGTTCGGCACATAATTTTTTCATCGATCTGCCGTAAATTGTCAAGTCGTAGTGTCGTGTCCAGTGTTGTTATATAAAAAAAATATACATATAATACATCCCACTAAACACTTTTCATTAGAAATTGCAAAACGCAATTATCCGAGGTGACTTTTGTTTAGACAAGAAGTAAATAAGAGGCGGGAACTACCAGTATGTATCGCCACTGAAGCCGCTCTATATCTTTCTTGCTCCCGAACTCAATGCCGCCACGTGGATTAACGTTCGGCTCCGTCGGCCACCTGACCGCGTCCCGCGTTCGCACGCCCGCACTTTCATTCCGGCCAGACACTCTTAAGGTGGTATCAGATGGTTCATTTTTCGTTCATTTTCACTTTTCATTCGGTACTTTTCACTCGAAATGAAATGTCTAAACATAAAGTGAAACACGAGTGCTGAATGAATTAATTAATGAACCTATCCTATTATCTATCCTATAAAATTACTACTACTAGCTGCTTTAATTGCTGGATGGGTTATACCCGGGTCCCTTCATTGAAGCACATTGATGACACACAGTGGGCGAAAGCAAGAGGCGCGGCGCGGGGGTAACTAACGTATTTACGTTGATAAGTATTAATAATGTATCCGTCTAAATGGCTTTTCAATTACCGTATTCTATGTACGTGACCACTTTTTAGACGTTGAATGGGTATAGTAATCTATCCTTAAGAGATAGATATATGCCATCGCGGTCTTTTTTGTAGATCTTTTTGAGATAAACAATCGCAGGACATTAGTTTGATCTATCTCGTAAGGTTTAGCCAGCGTTTGCGATTTAAGCGCACAAAAATATGTTTGTTACGACGTCACCGACCGTTGAATAGTTTAAAAGATCTAAGCGAACATACAGTGGATGTGACTTCATTTTCTACTATGTAAAGATTGTGAAAATTATTCTTATTTTTAATTGTTTAAAGTTTTTTGTTGTTTTTGTTTCCTGTTTTCAATTGCGTAAAAGTATTCTTATATCTAATTGAGTAAAATTATTTTTGCTTTTTAGTGCATTTTTTGTTTATGCATATTTCTTTTGATGTCGGCTTTATTTTTGTTAAAAGTTTCGTTTTTAATTATAAACTACATGATAATAAAATTTAAATGTCTATTAATTTAGATTAAACTTTTCCTCATTTTTGTTGATAGGTTATATTATGCAGTGGCTACAACACTACCACAAAATAAAATTAATAAATTTAACATTATGAAACTAATTGAAACCGCTACATCATGCTACGCTAATATAGTTCTTACCGTGCTTCATGTAGGAAGAGGGAATTTCCCTTACTCTTACGCTTATTCGAGATCCACATATCTAATAGGTTTAGAACCATTTTTTAACGTGGCATGTTCGATAGAACACTCACACACTTATTGAAAATTACCAACCACAATTTTTCAGTCTTAAGTTCGGTTACTTCTGATGCTAAACCACCACACTAACTAACTCACCACACAAAAATCCACAATTTTTAAAATGAGTTCGGCTATTTCTGATGATGTATTACGTACTCTTCTATACCAACGACCGAGCTCTTACTGATCGATTTAATCCCCTGGCATTTCGAAGAGACGTCGCATCTCAAGAACTGTTTGGAACAATTACTGCCACTGAGTTTCATCATTGCTCAACACGAAAGAGCTCCAAATACCACCCACAATATTTTGATTTATGGCATTCCTCTACCGTGCGGTTTGTGCGTAATTTTTTGCCTCGCGTTGTGGAATGACCTGTCCCCAACGGTACTTCGAAACCACTTACGACTTAGGGTCGTTCAAGAAAAGAGCATACTCCTTTCTTAAAGGCCGGCAACGCATCTGCAGTTCCTCTGGTGTTGCGGACGTTCATAGGAGTCCGTGAAGACTTAACATTAGGCAACCCGCTGCTCGTTTGCCCCTATTTCTTTATTAAACTATTGCGTAAAATCTTACGATCACATCACCACTCAATAATATCAAGCGAAATTATTGTCAAATACTTTTTTATTCAAAAAATTAAAGATGTATTTTACTGGTTTAAACTCGTGGTTAAAAATGAATAAAACCTGTACAAACTTTTCGACTTATTTGAAGAAATGTAAATATTTTTCCTCTCCTGCGCCTAAAGTAGAGAATTTTGAATAAGAATGCAGTTTGAAGTTAAGTTAAATCGTCATATTTTCGGCCAAGGTACTTGTGGTCTCCCATAGTACACGTCTTTTCCGGACAATTACATATACATATATCATCCAGCCATTTTACATACGGACTCTTTGCACTGTGTTAAAATTGGGTTAATTATAGTTTGACAATTTAATTTAGTTTTTATGTACTTATATAGGCTTGATAGATTTTAAGAAAAACGATCCTATCTTGTTCAAGAGCTAGTAAGACAATGACAATTTTGACGTAATGGATTTTTTCGTGTTTTTATCAGTTTAACATCGTTCTTTTTTAACAATTAGTCAATAACTTATTAACTTTAAATTGACTACGAAGTTCTTAAGTTGTGCAGTAAGAAAATTTCAAGTTAAAATGAGCGAGAGATTGAAGTTGACTAAAGGTCATGTATCATCAATGTACTTTAATATTCTACATTGTCTGCCCATAAATTGGAGTGAAGGCATATTCTTAGAGAATAGAATAATGAACTCGTGCACTTGCACTCTAATTCTAGTCGATATGTCACAAGGTTTAATCCTGTATTCTGTGCTCTTTGCTTACACTACACGTTAGTGTGTTGCAATCTTCCAAGATCTTCAATTTCAGAAACCAATAATCGTGGAGGTATCAAGAAATAGTGCCAAGCTGTACCTGAGGGCGATATAGTTAACGGTATATTGCTCAGGTAGTGCAAGACTAGACCCAAGCAAACGCCACTCGACTCTCATAAGGCCTTCAGTCTGGCACTACTTTTTGATGCCTTTGCTTTACACAACGCACAATTATTGGTTTCGGAAATTTTGGGATCTTGAAATATTGTAGCACTCTATGTGCCACACAACAACTTGTTGTGCGGAAGTCAGTAATCAAACTTCGAAATTGCTCGATTCCGCACCGAAGTAAAGTGCTTAGGCGGTATTACTCACCAGAAATTCATAATCGGTAAACATGATAGCTGGAATAAGATCTTGGTGCTTATACCCATTAATTAACAAAATGATATATTTCTTCATCTTGCACCTTGAACAACTATATAAGAATAGATAATTTTTGCGTCCTAGTTGATTATGAAATGTTAATAAGGACATATTCCTTAGTTTGGTCATTTAATAATCTCGTAAGTTCACCGGGGCTTTCGCACTATACATTTCTGACCAAATCTGACTAACCATTACTGAGTTTTAGAGCCACATTCATTTTATTTTAGACTGTCTTTCTTCTATATTTTGGTCTTTATTCTTTCTGCTTTGATTATAGACTGCAAAGATAAACGGTTCATGAAATAATTTTACCACTGTGATTGTAAAAAAACAGTTCGACAGTAACCACATTAGTTGATTCGAATTTGAAATATTTGAATACGTTTTCTGGTATAATAATATTTTACTTATTCAGATAAACACCATAAAAGTACCAGTAGCTTAGCTGGGGTACTGTTGGATGGATCTCTTTCGGAAAGAAAGTTACTTATTAAAGGTGAAGAATTTGCAAATTCTATATTAGTTAGTAATATTTTTCTGATAATAAACGACAAAGGAGGAATGTTATATGATCACTTCTACCCATCATGCGAAATAATCATAAGATTAGAGAATTGCGTTGCCAGCCTTTATAAAAAGAGACAGACATAGGAAGAGAGAGATAGAGCAAAGAAGTGTTTAATATAGATAATTTTAAATTACTTCATAATTTTACACAACTTACAAAATTCCCTAAGTTCATCGGACAATTTAAACATTTATAGTGCTCATTAAAAATATAGGGTTGGTATTACAATGTTTTATCGTCAAAGAAACTCTTACAAGTCTATTGTTTATCGAAATATATGAGAGGCATTTTTAAACTCATTTTCTAAATATTTATAGTTTTATTTTTTAAATTAGTTCGCATTACGCAAGGTATAATTTACGCACCTTCTTTCCTAAAGTTAGTCTAACGTCTTTTTAAATTCAGATAAAAATGTATTATTCGTTGACATGATTCTTAAATTTTAGCACCAAATCTTGAAGATAAATTTCAGTTTGCGGAAACTCGGTGCTCGGAATTACAAGAGAAGCTCTCTGACGTAATTAATAATACTAAAAGACGTAAAAACTTAAAAAAAAGAAGGTAAGAATAAATTAAATAAATGTGTTTTAATTGTATATACAACATTTAAAAACGTAGAAAAAGAACAAGAGATGATGACTCCGTCATTCGTCAAATCGCATTAAATTCAAAACGCGTATATCCACCATGATTTTGAATGAATCCCAAGAGCTGTTTCCGTATAACACGTCGCGATTATATAATTGCTGACACTATATATGTAACGAAAATATTTACAGACGGATCGTGCCATCTACGGACCATAACTCAAAGAATCTCAAACCACCACAAATGTTTACAACCGATGGAGTACTTCAATGTCTTTGTCGATAAAAGCCAAAGTCAAAATTTCAAAATAAATGGGCAGGCAAAGTTGAGTCGTGCCCGACTCAACTTTTCCTGCCTTTATGAGTCTGTCAATACAATCTTTCGCCGGACTTTGATGTAATAATGAAATGATGAAACCGTGATGTAAACGTATACGCATCACAGGCGTCCGGCGAAAGATTGCCTTCACAGACTATGCTATAGCATGTAAGCAATTCTGATTTTACGATAATTTTGGCAATCGCGCGCCACTGCCACCGCGCCATGCTCACTTCACTCGCTCGGCTCATGCGTATGGTCACTGCTAATCTGCTAAAACAGGCAAGGAACTCCCTTTCGGTCGCTCCTTGAC
>DWTW01002634.1:0-10793 GCA_018246275.1 Papilio slateri
TATTTTAATTTTATTTTTATATTAAGCACTTGAATGTTTAATTTTTAAAAATATAAAAAAAATACTAACTCTAAATGGCAAAGGCCTTATTGCCTTTCTTTTGGATCCCTTTTCCATTATTTGCCATTACCTCCTCCACCCTACACAAAGGGTGGCAACGCATGTGCAACTATTCGGTTACTGTCTGTCCATCGTTGTAGCGTAATTTTTCAAAACATATACTTTATAGCCATATATATATCATTGTTATAAAAAATGCACGCGTGGACGCTAACATTTATATATTATTTTCTGGTATAACACAAACGATTAGACTCGCGCTATTGTGTAGTTTTCGGCTTTTCATTTAGAAAATTTGCACGTAGCGTTTTTCAAAATGTTTATACATACATATGTCATATTTACACAGCTATTGTGTGCATTTGTGACGTTCGGTTCACAATAAGGACACTGCAGCCGCGTGCTCGTGATATGTCAACGCAGGGCTCGTGCACAATGCGACGTTTGGGAGACTATACTCGGTATATTGTACGAAATGTAAAATAGTTGGAATTTTAATGATTCTTTTCACAGCTAAGTGCGGTTTTAAATTATCAGACAAAATATCGAATCCCGGATGTTGCGTACCATTTACCATTACAATTTATAAAGGGACAAGTCTGGAATAACATTGATTTTGATCGTCATGATTATGTTACAATTATAATATAACTTTTGCAGTAATTGTATTCAGATACAATAAGCAATTATAAAATTACACAAAAGATACAAGGTGTATTAAGTAGAGTGTTAGTATATAGCGAATAGCTTAGGGTGGGCTTAGTTAAAAATGACTACATTATAAATATATCTTTACCAATATTATAAAGAGGAAAGATTTGATTGTATGTTTGTAATGAATAGGCTCTGAAACTACTGGACTGATTTTTGTAAAATTATTTCACCATTAGAATCCTACATTATCCCTGATGAAGATAGGCGATATAATTTATGATTTTTTGAATATTTTGTTAATTATCCGTGCGACGCCGGGGCGGGCCGCTAGTTAAGCATAAAGTCATAGCTTCGTAACGAAGCGTACGAGCCTTACAAACTTTCCTGGCACGAGTTAAATTTTTAAACAAGAATGTACGTAATATGCAAAATTTCTACCATTCTTTACGAAATAACTTTTGTTGAGTATGTACATAAAACTACCCGACATGCTAACGTTGTGCAAAGTAGAAGTCCGAAATACCTCTAACCCCGCATGGAATCCGCTTGTTAAATTATATTAAGCACATCTGGACAAGACAAGACCCAACATTAGTTATGCCGTGTTTCTGATCATCCTATAAACGTAAATATGTGGGTTATTTGTTTCTGGTAGGTATTTTTTGCTTGTCCACACTATTCTATACCTACCTATAACAATGAGAAAGGTAAGAGGACTGAAATTGAGCCCCCGGCACCTCACTCAACAGACGAAACGCAGAAAATTTTTACTTCACGCCTGTCTTCTGTAAGGTCGTGTATTTCACCGATCGAGCCGGCCCATTCGTGTAACACATCTTGTTGTTGCGGGCTCTACCACTGTTAAAAAGTTTATTTCTCTACCAGTGTGCACTGCTCCGGAGATACAACTGAACGTTTATTGCGAACTCATTGTCTTTCAACCGAATGTGTTTATGTACAGACGGCACCGCAGATTCGTGGCATTCAGTGGCGACAACTTTTTACATTTTTAACAAAGATTTAATTTGAGCAGTGGTGTTAACCACTAAATCTTATGCACGTGCGAGACCACTTCTAACATGAGTAATCATTGTTTCCATTTTATGTGGTGTAACAATTTAAGTTGGTACAAACATACATTATGATAAACGGACAAAGAAGCAGACGGAATTTACACGATTCGTCGTTAGTTAAATGCATATATTAAATCATTATTTTAATTCAATTTAATCAGGAAGAAATATTTTTTCTTACCCATTTATGAATGAAATGAACCGGACTTTATTACTATTTTTTTGTTACCTCGTGAATGAAAAAGATAAACTATTTTACTCGGGATTTAATAAGATCTAAACACAGACCACTTACAAATATAAGAACGTTTAAATAATTTAATGCACCACTTAATTTTGATCGCAAGGAAATAATAACGGTAATTTAAATTATGGCAACAATTTCCTTATGCTGATGGGGATCATTAGACCGGCGTAAAGTATCCGGGAGCAAGGGTCGGTAAGGGTTGCGATGCGTAGTTTAACCCTTTGTGCCGTGTCCTTCCGGGACTGGTTTGTTACCGGTGCACACACTTCATTGAATTCACTAATCGAATATTATATTAAACTTTACATATACCAAGCCATATTTTTTTGAGCGATAACATTAACTTTTTAAATTATAAAGCAGTTATTCGTAATCTTTAACGAGACCATTTTCTTAACCGATATCCCTAGAAGGGTGGGAGGTGAGCTGTCATATAAAACGCAACCCAGATCAGACCAGACAGATTATACAGACAAGCAGGACAAAATTATGCTCTAGGTATTTTCAAATTTATTTTCATATTTCATTATAAAATGACGTTTAAAAAGCTTCTAGTTCTTGGTTGCGTTTACGTAAAAACGACGCAGCATAGGCAGAACACTCAGATGGGCCAAAGAGATTTACAGTGACAGTTACAGTATAGACTCCTTACCTAAATAAGAAAGGTTACGGGAGTCCACCAGTTGAGTGCCTTACGATATTTTTGGCGACGTCTGTTTGGTGATGAGAATAAGCTCATTATGTTAAGTGGCGGAGCAGACGACTGTCAATGGTCAATCCATCCATCAATCTATCATGTATTCTATTTGCAATTGCAAATAGGTATATATCTAACTAGCGGCCCGCCCCGGCTTCGCACGGGTATTTAACAAAATGAACATAAAAAGTAGTTATTGTGACATAACTGTAATAGACACCTGGTACCGCGGACTGTTTTGTAGATATTGATGTCCTCTATAAAATTGTAATGCATCGCTTTGCTCTATTGTAATATCCGGAGCGTACGCGATATAACGATTTTTTTTTGTTTTTTTCACACTTGGGTTACATTATCGAAGTTTTCTTACGGACCCCTAACTTTTTTATATTAATATATATTCTATCGCCTATGTTCATCATGGATAATGTAGGATTTTAATGGTGAAATAATTTTTCAAATCAGTCCAGTAGTTTCAGAGCCTATTTTTCAAACACTCAAATCTTTCCTCTTTATAATATTAGTTTAGATATGTGTTTTTCTGAGATATTTATGGGAAAAATTATCATTGCACCAGCCCCTATTCATGGCCTGTACTATGTATGTATATATGTAGTAAGCACAATAAGCTTACTCAACCGGCTTTGCTATTCAGCTTGCGATGTTAGGAGCTCGGTCGGGCGGAGCGTTTGCACACGAGTGGAACGGGACATTTATCAAAATTATTCCGTGTAGCAACAATTTGTTCCATAGGTACAGCTAGAACCCAGTACTAGACGATAGGTCAGGTCTAACGCGATTGCAACCAATTATAAACCTTTTTCAGTATAAATTGATAAGAGCAGATAACTACTATTAGATTGCATGTGGTCGTACTTAGTCACATGAGTTAACTTTGCTTTATTCGGATCTCATAATAATTTTACAACTATGTTCTAAAGGAACGATTAGGATTAGATTATTATTATTAATGATTAATATAAAAAGTAATAAACTGAGAATAATATTACCTAGTTAAAATATGAGAAACTTTTGTTTACCTCTTGTAGCTTTATTCCGACTCAAACGTAATAAAGGTATCGTCTAAAAAACCTTATAAAAGCAAACGGAACTAACTAGAAAAAAAATTACTTTAATATTTTTTTATAACTTTTAGTTCTGTTTGTTTTTCGATTTTTTCCAACAGATTTAGAATGCCCAATGACTTGATAAAATTAATTTTTATTTAAGTTATTACATTAATTATAATGGAAATATTAAAGAAAAATTTAGGTTGCAGAGATTAAAAGTTGAATTGGTCATTTTATAAGGCAATTTTATATGTTTTGTATGTTAAAAACTCTATCAGGTTCTTTTGCATAATAATCACGTTCATGTAAATTCGCGAAATTAGATTCGCGTTAAACACACGAGTAACGTTGGATTTTTCCAGACATTCATTTTAAGACAAACATACACTTACTACACTAACATTCGCTTAAAAATCTTAACATTGCAAAACATATGTTATTTGAAAATTTAATAAAGAAATATATTTTAACAATGTTCACTTAAGTTTATCCTATATTATATATTACATATATTATATGTAAAAGTAAGAAAACATTACGCTGGTATTCTGTGACGTCATGGTACTTCCCCGTTTGTTTCGTTTCAGTGATATAGTAGACACATTCGATTAGTTACATTTCTACTGATGAAAATTATTTGCTTCCTAAGTGAATTTGCTTGCTGATGTAATGTGATACATATACGAAGCCTTTTTCACAGAGTTATTTATTAAAACGTCGTACACCTTAAAAATACTTGTATTGCATTTAATATTCTCTCTTATTTTTTTTAATAAATTCATTTCTTACTTTATACATAGATATGACCTTCCGTTATGTATTTTTATTTTTTATCTTTTCAAATATAAGCCACGGTGACATTAAAATTTCATGACTAAAATATGATCTTAAACTTGCGTTAATAAAATATTTACTAACCTTTCACACTTAGGCTTTGTATGATTATTATTGCTTTGAAAATTTCACTATATATCACATTTTAATAAGCAAGATAATTTATAGGCCACATATAATACGTACAGTCTTCTATAAACACGGTCGTACTTGTCAAACATTTATGATTTTGTTTGTCATCTTATGATTGACCGATTTGGGAGGTCAATAAAAGACAAAATGTGATTCTATTAACCCTTTGGAACTAATGTTTGATATTGGAAGCTTCTTGAAGTGAAAACTTCTTTGGGGCACGCTGGACACTTTTGGGATGGGGAGAAAGCACTGAACTCGCGTGACCGTCACGCTCGAATACGATCGTTATCTTAATATTAATCTTGTTGTTCGCAGATGCAGAATATAAACAACATAGTCATGTTCCCAGTGGATAGTCTTTTGAAAGGTGATCTCAGAGGAGTCAAGGGTGATTTAAAAAGGCCGTTCGATAAAGCGTCCAAAGACTACGAGTCCAAGTACCTGAAAATTGAGAAAGAAAAAAAGTCACAGGCGAAAGAAGCTGGTCTTATTAGGACTGAAGTAACACCAGCAGAGATAGCTGATGAAATGGAAAAAGAGAGGAGATTATTTCAATTGCAAATGTGTGAGGTAAGAAATTTAGATTTAGCGCAATGATTATATCCCCATTATGCTGATAGGAGTGTCAAATTTTCCATAGAAAAAAAATATCACGTTTCTCTAAATAGCTTTAAAAAATGACAGTTACTTATATGTAATGCACGTTTTCTAGTCCAAATTGTAACCACTAACGGATGTTTACGTTTGTAGTTCACATTTACTCCATATCGTGCACTATTTTCCTCGCAGCGCTCGACACGGACCTAGTTTTATTTTTTATTAAATTATCTTTGAAAATACTCCAGCATTGAGTTTTATTTTGAAACCTCCACTCGATACGAAGCCCTCTAGTGCATTAAAACCAATTTACGGTAAAACGTAAAACCTCGGAGTATCGGGAGATTTTATTAGCTCTTATTTACGGTGTTTAACGTAAAAAATACGCTGTTATCGTATGTATCGTAGCTTTGTGATTCTTTTAGTAAGTTTGGACAGTGATAGGTATGAATTTGGACATCGTCTGTTTTTATTATTCTCTTCTTATGTTATATTATTCGATTATGTTCTCTTGCATCTAACAAGTTTTTAATCCGGATCCGGATCTGAAACAACTGTGTCTAGACATTTATGATATTAACTTTAATTACTATCACCATCGTCATTGTCATGACTATTTCGTTATTTGTCTCTTAAAAATAGACCTCGTTAATATAGATTACCATCAATTTCCCGTAAACTTACACAGCTCTTGCGTTCATAATATGATTTAAATTTTCGACGCTTAAAAGCTTTTAAATAATGAGCGCCTGGCGTTATTCCAATTGCGAAAGCTCTACAATACTGAGATAAAATATGTTAAGCTTTTATATTCACAAGAGATCCTGCAGCTATAAAATGAATATCCAATAGCAGTAACAAATGGAGGGAGCGCTCTGTGAAATGAACGCAACGTTTAATGTTTTATCGTCTGTAAATCTAGAGCCGCTCTCAACCTCACTGTCTTCTGCTCGTAAGACGTCTATTCTTAGCTTAGTGTATAGAGACGATTTAGTACATTCCAATGTTAATCTACTCAGTTTTATGTTAATGCGTACAAGCACGGCTTGTATGAAATAGCTTGGATTATTTAGAAATGAATTAGCATTAAGGACGGTTATCT
The DNA here is from genome assembly GCA_018246275.1 of Papilio slateri. Taxonomy (NCBI): domain Eukaryota; kingdom Metazoa; phylum Arthropoda; class Insecta; order Lepidoptera; family Papilionidae; genus Papilio; species Papilio slateri. The sequence continues at coordinate 6,470 of DWTW01002634.1, forward strand.
AAACATAGATATCGTTTTAATGGACATTTTATCCATTTTAGTTACTATTAGCTCATTGTCTTTTCTAGATACTGTGTGAGTACTACGATATCTAGAAAATTAATTAAAAATTAAATATATTCGTAGCTCGAGTAGCTATTAAAGCTCATAATAGCTTTATATATCTATACTATAAAAACGCGTTAATCATAAAGCAGGTGGTTTCTCTTCCAAATGGCGATACTAACACAATTAAGTACGGCTTGCACTAAACGTGAGATTAACGTTATTATGGAGAGAACAAGATTCTCACTTGATATTAAGTGACCATCGCTCTCCATCCACATGTGCACCAAACAAAAGAATTCCTACCAGAAGTGTTGCCAGCCTTTTTCTAAGAAAGGAGAGTCTGCTACAATGCAAGATTTTAGTAAAATCACGGTGAATCTACATTCATAAATGTACCATAACGTTTTAGCGATTCAACACTTAAATTCGGGCTGGGTTTGCATGTTTAATTGATACCTATGCAGTTCCTCCCGCTGCAGCAAATCCCACTAACAACGTCACCAGTCCCGGACAAAATAAATAAATCTCCGCTCGAAGGACTCCCTCGGGTAGCAATTAGCATTCCGCTTAGCGGTGACTAAATTAAACTGTATAAATATAACTTTTACCTGCTTACAAATTTAGTTAGGTATTTTATAATTAAACCCATGAAATTTAATTAAAAAAGTCGTTTATAGGATATTAAACGTTTATAGAGATTTTTATAGCAGCATAGACGTCATGCCTGCTGTCGTAATGTTGATCACAAATTATCATAATTCATTAAACAAAACGATGAATCCCAAGGTTGTTCCGAAATTTAAGCAGTGAATAGGTGTATTTTTGTGTTTCCTTGAAAGCGTACAAGTAAATTGCGTTTTCCATCAAGACAACTGCAATTTACGGAATCGCCGCAATAAAGAGCAGTGAAAGTCAGATGCTGGAATGACATCAAAGGATTCTCTAGATCGCTCCCCGTGGTGTGCACTGCAAAAAAAGGAGAGACACGTCTGAGGAATTTGGCGAGCGTTGACAAAGGCAAGAACCGGTACAAAATTTAACACCGCTAAGTATTTTTAAGTCGTCTTGTTTGTTTATCTCATCCTTCAACCGTTTGAAGTGTACGCTTTCGTCGGTGACATTGTTTCTCGAACGATAAATGTATTCATCGTCGCTTACGTAACTGTATCAAATATTTATATGCGACGCGTGCGGGTTGTGTGAATGACCGACCTCTCACAATTGCACTTGTATCCAGCGTATCGCGCTCCTATTACTCATTTTTCGGACGCAATACTAATTGTGCTCTTGCGCACCCATTAGATCCTATTCGACAATGTTAGGTACATCGGTGAATAGCAGTCAATAGCTGCGTTATTTTTTTTTGTACTAATAATACCAAATTTTACCAAAATATACCAAAAAGGCATAGACCATAAACCTTATGGTAGAAGAATGTCAGAAATAATAATTTAAGTTCTCTTTACTTGGAATTTTTAGACCAAATTGTTGTAAGTGATCCGCAGTTTCCAAATTTTCACATAATTTTTTAGAAAACAATTGAAGAATATGCGACTTAGAAATAAAATATTACATTATGTTTCAGCTTTTCAGTGCGAGTATATAGACACGATATAGATTAAGCAATCACGTTAATTGATAAGAAAGATAAGATTACATTATCTTTCGCATAATTTAGCATAGTGCGCTTTATATTGCTAAAAAAATATACAAATCTTTGTTATTGCGTTGACCTTCTTACAACGGGAGGGTGTACCGTTATTTGTGTCGAACTATTGTGTACAACAAAAGTGATGTAAAAACGTCACGGTACATTGGACATGCGATAAAAATTTACGTTTCTTCACAAAATAAAATATGCATGTATATGCATACTGATTACATTTAATAAATAAAATAACAATGATTGTTTTCAAATATAACCAATGGAGTAAACTTAAACTTTAAAAGGCACCAGCGATAAATTAATGTACATTTCTAGATGGCTCATTGAGAAAAGACAAAAGAAATTTTTCGTACGTTTACTTCCATTTTTATCAGTTTACTATGGAATCCAAAAATGTAGAAGGCTATAATTTGTAAATGGCTTAGATACAACGATTCTGTCACAAATAACTTGGTAAAGCTATAAAATTGTGACACTGATATCTTGCACTGCATAAACGATTATCGAGTTTACATCGAAGAGCTGTTTTGTAATACGAGCTTTTATTGCATCTTTTTAATAAATTCCATACTTACATTTCACACGTGTTATAAAACAGTTTTGGTATTGTGTATACACAAATTGTTTAAAACTGTAAATATTCTTAGCAAACGTACTCTTTCCAGTGACCGTAAATAAACGCTCCGGGTCGCAAATGCGTTGACAATGACATTACGTTAACAGTTATTTGATAATGTGTGTGAAATGCTTAGTAATGTTATTGTTGCCATGTCAAATGATAGATGCCGTGCCAATTGTGCCAGTGACTGCCAAGTAGCGGCCGGTTATGATACAGTTAGATGTTTCAACAGAGAAAGAAAAAATTTTGAAATGTTTTCCACGTATTGCTATTTGATTAATGGCGACATTGTTTTGTTTTCTTATGCCATTTAAGTTATTATTTTTTCATTATTTATTTTCGTTTCAATTATTATTCGTAACTTCAATTATTATTTTATTAAGTCCACACTAGATAGCATTATTTTAGAAAAGTACATACATGTTTTTTATGGAAAAAAAGTGGCAAAAGAGTTAAGGGGTTCTCCTGATATTAACTCACAACTGCCTATAGGCATCCGCTTCCCCTTCCCATCGTTACCTTATTAGAAAAGAATGGAAAAGGGAAAAGGGCTGGAATTTTGCCTACGGCTTCTCACACATCGAACGAAACCCAGAAGCATACTTCTACTTCACGCTTGTCTTCTGTGAGGTCGTGGTATTTCACCGGTCGAGACGGCACAATCGTGCAACAGCTGTATATTCAACATTTAACAATGCTTGTAGACGTTAAATGTAGTAATATAGAAATAGTATTATACCATCTAATCTCTCTCAGAGTATACCACCCCAAACTTACACGGGTCCAATAAGTTATTATTTGTACGTACATCCGTATTAGGTGCTTAGGTTATAGGATTTTAAAAAGATTAGGATTATATGAGGATTTTAGAAAGAAAGATTTTTTAAAGAAATTGTGTCTGAAACTTGTGGTCTTCCATTGTACACACAATTTGCGCACATCCTGTATATTGTATTGTAAGTAAAAATCGTAAATACCTAGTTGTGGTCCTGGTTTTTATTGTTATTAGTAGAAATAATAATAATCTCTGTTATTCCATTACTAATAAGTGATTATTCAATTAATGCCGCGGTCGCAATTACGCTGTCAAATATTTAAGATTAATCTGGCAGGTGCCTAACCTCCTCACAGGTTTGCCTTGTAACGAATACTGGTAATGACTGACATGATTGGCCTCGCTTGGCAAAAACTATCGGCCGGCACGGGCTTGGCTTCGGAACTTATGTCACCATCTGGTATGCCAAAATGTCTAAACATTTGATATTTGTCATTCGTACATATATATATATATTGAGATTCAATGTCCGCTAATGTGTTGCGCAATCGACCCAAATACAATGATTGTTCCGCCCGCTACATTGATGACGCGCCTCGAATTATTCGCGATTGCTCTTTTCAATTGCAATGCAATTAAGTCGGCAGATAAACGAGCCGAAACGAACTCGCATTACTTCGATATTTACAATTTACGTATGAATGCTTCCTGTTTAATGTTTTTATTTTGGCAATTCGCAATAATTAGTCAGCATAACTTATTTTCCGTTTTTGGGTAGGTAGAAAATGTGTTTACTTATTTATTCAACAAGAGTGATACTAAGGGTAACTGGACTCGAGCATATATATAACCGCCTATGTGTGTGTATGTATTTGGAAGAATAAAGAAAGATGTAACAGAACCGTGTAAAAATCGGAGACTGTTATCTCTCTCTATATCTCTAAACCATGAGGGCGGGTATTTTTAATTTTTACTTGCCACTTCGAACAGGTGAGCTTCCCGCTTCGTGTCGTGGCTCATTGATATAAAAATTACCTATAAAGATGGCGTGTTCCCAAATAATAAATAAGTATTTGTGCGTGAATTCAGCTCCTGCTTACCTTTTAACATAGCGGTCCATTTAGCTATAACCCGATTCAATAGTTATTCAAAATGTTAATAGAATTTCTATTCAACTCGCGAGGGCGCTATGAAGCCAACGTAAAGGAACGAAAAC
>DWTW01002635.1:0-10790 GCA_018246275.1 Papilio slateri
TGTTTCAACGGAAAAGTTTCTCGAAGGTGTGGAAGTAAGTCAAAACTATTCTATGCTGCTGTTACACTTGATTGACAAGGATACAGTAGGTCTCACAATTAGGATAGCGGGTGCAGTTGCATTTAAAAACTACATTAAAAGAAATTGGCCTGTGGTAAGTTTGGTATCACTGATATGCTCATTGGAAGGCAATACATTAAGCTCTCATGTGTTTTAATCCAATAGGAGTGGGTTATCACTTTTTTCCTCAAGTTTATAAAGTTCCAATGTAACAGGTAACCTTCATCACACGTAAACTTTGTGATCTTTGAATAACATTCTATAGTCTGTTCCAAACCAAGGCGTAAAAATTTGTAAACAAAGGCTTCACCTTACCTTTTATGCAAAAATTCATAAATTCCAAAATATTCAACTTTTTCTCACATTACCTTTCAACATTAGCTATCCATAATATACACTTCACTTTATCACACAATTTCCACAAAATTACAACATTTCAGATGATAGGTTAAAAAATTGTAATGACCGCCATGTATGTGCCAGTGACGTTTGTTTACAAAATTTAAAGTTCCCGATTTTTTTACATTAAAATCAATTTTCATTCAAAGAATTCATCAAAGGTGAAAACAATATTCACGTGTGCAAATTACCCGAAATTCCAAAATTCACCCATAAATTGTCGCGGGATACAGTTTTGTCATAGCGGGAGTACCTTCAAACTTTTTTTATATGTCCATGATCCGAAATAAATTCTTCCTCCCTTATTAATATAAAAGAGGCTCTTCGGTTTTTTTTTACTTAAAATATTTTAAAGATAAAGAAATATATAGAATCTAGTATACCATCGACATCTGCAACTAAAATTTCTCATATACTTATTGGCATTAGTCACGAGAATTTTAAAGGAATTTTATCAAACAAAATTATCGCATTAAAAATTATATCGACTCACATCAGTATAAATATCTTGAATGGATGGTAATAACGGTAGAGGAAGAAAGTGTGAATGGATTGTGTGAAAGATGACATGTGTAAGAAGAGTGTGAATTCAGATATGACAGAGAGGGATATGGAAGAGAAGTACATACTGTACCGACCCCACATAGCTGGGAAAAGGGCAGGAGGAAAAGAGCAGTATAAATAGCTTTTACTTATATTACAAAGACAAAGAATTGTTTGAAAAAATCACAATTCTTTCCTCCTTAGAAAACGATAATATTCAAAAGTATTATAAGATATATTACTTTAATCGTGCAATATTCAAATACCCTTACGATCTCTTTTTAGGAACTTGAATTTAAAAACTTATACATCAAAAATGTACGTAAGTATTCCAATTTTTATGTGCTGTAAACATAACAAATGAAAATATTTTTCAGTTTATGCGTATCATTAATACACGGTACAGATGTTTATCGAAAATCTAAATCCTTGCAGATTCATTATGTACTTCCTAGTTGTGATGTCAACAAAATGTTGAATCACAAACATGTCTTATTATGAGCTTTATGACGTAGGCGATAAGTATCTGACACACAGAAAAAATAATATGGCGAACGTCAAACGGGGATTCCCCGACCAAAACTTTAATACTTTTCTATCCGTCTGTATATTTTAGGTATGGAATTCATACTCTTTGATGAAATTTGAAATTTATTAAGTTCCTAATATATTCGATACGTAAGTTCAAATAATTTATTGAAATTTTGTATGTAATTAAGTACTTCGACGCATAACAAACAATTTACTCGTTTAATAGTAATTGTGCATCGAAAAAAATGTTGTACATTCAGTAATAGTAAGAACTCGGCGTTTTCAAACCACTTGGTTTGGTTTACGCGATGCTCTACATATTCGTAGTTTATTTATATATGACGTAAATTCTTTTCTTTATTTTCAATTCAGTATTGATGATTTATATACTCTGTGACGTGAGCTGCGCGAGGGTATCGAAGTAATCCGTCAACATGCACACAAATTAGGCATGCATTACAATGTAAATATTTGAAAGTGTGAATAATTATTCCACATTAACTAATAATAGTGCTCGCTGTTTATGATGACAATTGCAATCATATTCATACAAAAGTAACAATTGATAGGTTGATTTCAGCGAAGGCAATTCATTCAATAATTAAATAACACTAGTTTTAATATTTATGATACCTCTTAAGCTTCAAACTATATAAATTGACTTAGGGGTGCTGAGGATTTTGTACTTTATGTATATTTCATATATTAGAATCAACACAATCGTAATTATGTCATTTTGTATTCCGTTTTGTTAGTTAAACAAACATATATTCCCAACACGGCTTTTTATAGATTCATATGCGTGACTGTTTTATTTCGATGGTATAAAAATAGAAACAAATCGAGTTAAAGATTCGTAATAATAAGGCTAATTAATAAGAGTCGCGCCAAAGAATTTAATTTCTGATTTTATAATCAACGGGAAAATAATAAAGCTTGTAATAAATTAATTCGTCTACAAGACTAACTCAATGTTGCAAGCAAGCGTCAAGTAAGCGTCAAGCAAAGAACAATAATTTTGACTTGTCCTACTGATTTATACATCGCCATTAAATTTACTAACTCAGCCATTAATTTTACAATTCACAGGTTTTTTTCTATTAAAAAAATCTACAGACTACGGTCCGTACTCCGTTTTACAACTCACAGGTTAGTATAGATTAGTTCGGAGTTTATTTCTTGAATATTTATGTTACAAATGTAGATGCTAAAAAAACCACCGTGCTGAGTTGTATTTCCAGTGGCTCACATCAAAGATATATAGTGGAAAAGATAGTAATTTTAGACACACATTAATAGTGACTGACTTAGTAGTTCAGAGAACAAAGAAAATTTTGAGAGGCGAATAATGCCATTAAATAAAAGTCTGTTTAATTAGTACCCTTAAAAAATAACAAATTGAGTTCAGTAAAGACAGTAGTTTCTATTAACTTTCCAGAGAGCAAAACACCAAAAAAAAAATCAGAAAAAGGTATAGAAGATTTAGTTCTGTGTGGATTTTGACCAAAAAATAACAAAATTATATTATAACGATAAATCTTTAATTTATCAATCACCTATAATCTTTGCAAATAAGTATAACATCAAAGTCAGTGCCGGGCGCGAGTCTTGCGGCATGCAGACGGGCTGGCGTCGTGGCACAGAGGCGCGCACTCAACGCCGGGTTGCGGTACAACAGCTTACTCCCGCTGCGACCCACCACCACCACGTAATGACCTCTGTATTGACCACCGAACGCACGTCTGAAAAAGTGACATAAATTTGTACAATTAGCAGAGTACCATTTCACTCATAATCAGTTGCTTGAAATCTTAGAACAAATCGTGGATGAACACCGAGAAAAATAATTCAAGAACGCTTCACATTTAGGCACAATTAATTTAGGAAAGGCCTAATCCTAGTCGTTTTCCCCTTCCTATCCCTTTCTAATAAAGAAAGCATGGGAAGGGGAAGAGGATTGGATTGAGGAGGGGGTGGACAGGAAATGGTATCCTTTTTTTCTGTTTATCCCCTCCTCTGTCCATTAAAAGGTATGCCTACCTTACAATACATTCACATCTGCAACTCGTTAGCTTGTTGCAGATGCCTATGGGTAGCGGTCACTTGATATCGGGTGAACCGCTTGCTTACTTGCCACCTTCTACTATATAAAAAAAGAAAGTTTAAAAGGGGGTTGATAGAGCCGTGTGCTCTATGCGGGGTCACGGTACAAGGTCTTACTCCCGCTGCAACCTAACTAATAGTGGTACTATTTAAAACGTCACACATTTGCACAATGATTGTGTATATTTGGCTGTAAATTATAAAAGTATTAAAAGATTTTTTAGTAAACCTATTCAATACTTGGACGAAAAACGAGACAGAAAACAATGTGTTATATTTAAGCATATTTCGTTTACAAGAAAAAAGAGAAGGGTGATGCAGAGGAAGAAAAGAGTGTGACATATAACCTTCATACTCCGAGTGATAGAAATGGATTAGATGTATGTCTAAGATGCTATGAATACTACTACCAATGCCAGAGTAAATATTGAATAAATTGAATTCTTATAATGCAAATGTTATATTGTTTTTTTTAATTCTCTCTCTTCCAGTCTCTCTCTGACACTACGTTGATACTTGTTGAAAAAAACGTTTACGAACATAATATGTGAAACATGAAACGTGAATAACGCTGTATAGTTTTTTATTATTTTACTTATTGGATAACACACACGTAAGGACAATCAGACAATCACAGACAATCCAGATACATTGGCTAACCATCAATTTCTATAAAAATGTCTATCACATTGCTTTTGAAAATGAATTACCATATTTGTTAGCATGAAATAACTCACCAACATGTCGTTTTTATACATATATCAATAAAATCATGGGAGGAATACATAAAAAAGTATTACCTGAACTCTGCTCTCATCTTGTTATGCTTGCACAAGTCGCATACCAGTAATGAAGTGTCAACCAGAACAATGGCCGGGCCCTTATTCTCTACATGAGACATGAACTTTTCCACACTCAATTCTTTCTCCTCTATACAAATTCCAGCTTCATCAACATTCACAAACCGGCTTTGTACTCTTTTACATATCTGTAAGCGAAAATTTAAGGTTAATTTTAAAGATACAATAAATTTATTTATTTTTTTTATGGAAAAAGGTGGCAAACAAGCAACCAGTCACCTAATGTTAAGTGACCGCTATATAGGCATCCACAACAAGCTAATGAATTGCAGATGTGTTGCCTATCTTTAATTTACAGAGGATAATAGACAGAAAGAAGGATATTTCCTTTTCTTATCTATCCTTTCCTCATCCCTCTTCCCCTGCCCATCCTTTCCTTAGTAGAAATGGATAGGAAGGGGAAGAGGACTAAAATTAGGCTTTCGGCGCCTCATTCATCAGACGAAACGCAGAATACTTCTACTTCTCGCCTGTCTTCTGTGAGGTCATGGTATTTTACCAGTCGAGCCAGCCCAGTTGTGCAACATATGTTATTTCAGGCTCTACCATTGTAAAATAAGTAATTATAATTTAAAACTATATAACACACAAGATCCATATAAATTAATGTTTTTAAATTTTTAACTTAGTGGTGTTCTTAATCTAAAAATATAAGAATTGTTATTTTTTATTATTATTTTCATCTTGATAATGATCTTGAGGCTAAAATGTATTGTGAAATCTCCCAATAAAAATGTGTCACACAAATAATTATATTGACACTTATACAAATTGTTGTTCAAAATGTAAATACATGTAAAAAGGTGATGAAATTTTACCTGATATTCTATCCCATCACAGATGGCTTGTCTACTATTGATCCCCTTTAGAATAGTGTACATGCAATGGTCAATACCAAATCTGTATCAGTTGTAACATAAATATTAATTGAAATTAAACTATTTTATGGATTTAATTGTTATTATTTGTTATTTTTTACCCAACGTCACACATGGTCATGGATTCAATTATTATAATTTCAATGTGAAGTATTCGCGTAAATATAAGAATTCATAACACAAATCTTGAGTAATTATTTTATTGCCTTCAGTGGGCATGTTACTTCTTCATCACTAGTCAGATTTTTACTACATTTGGGTTTTTTTTTCTATGTTAGAAGACAAACAATCAATAATTCAACTTTTATCACCCTCAACCACAACAACAAAAAGACTTGCAGTTGTATGGCCAGACTTTATGTAGGAACGAGGAGCAGATTAAATAAGATAAATGAGAGTAGAAGGAGCCTCTGCACTTTACTCATCGGACAAAATGCAAATTTTATAATGTAACAGCTGCTCTAACAGCAGCAGACCTAGGACCTCAGGACACTCAGGGGGTCCAAGCCCCCCCCTGTTGTTTGAGTGGAAGGAGGGCTGAGAGTAGGTTTTAACAAAGTAAATGCCCATAATGTTTAATGTAATTTAACACAATGTTGCTCAACTTTTTATACAATTGCCCCAAACAGATGATTCAGAAATCTTTAGCGGACCACTGGGAACATGGGGCCCCTTATCCCCCCTGAATCCACCAATGGGCTCTACCACTGTTAAGATTATACTATGCTTTGAGAATTTTTGTTAATGTTAAAAAGAACAGAAACACTAAGGTATAAATAATGTATATGTAAAAAAAGTATGTATACCTTTTCAATAAATAGCAAAGATCTATAGTCCATGTAGTTTGCAGGAATCCTTCATCCTGGCATATCTTTGTGAAATACTTTTTCATGTAGACCCGCTGTTCTGAAGAGAGTACCATCATAACACATGCAATGCCACAGTCCCAATTGAAGCATTGTTGATAATGTTGTAGCTTGTGTTCTATATACTTTGATTGTAAGGAAACTGAAAAAAAAAGAATGGATTAGTAATATGTTAATGCATATAGTTTTTTTTGGGTGCGTTTTACAATTCGGGAGGGGGAATTTGAAGTTGTGATTTTTTTACTTTCTTTATTGTTTTGGCTATGCAAAACTGACTCACTCACATTAGGTTAGCAAAGAGCGACCAAAGAAGGTTAGGTTGGATTTGAACATCATGTATGAGCCGATCGAGCGAAGCGGAGCAGTGCTTTTCCTCCTAATAGGAGTGATGTTGGGAGGAAGCAGGAATGGGTATTCCTGCTTCCAATCTTCCAATACCTCTCCCCCAAAAACCAGCTCAAGAGATAGTAGTTTATATAGTATAGTAGTAGTTTAAAACGGAAACTACTATATGAGTATAGTAGTTTACCGATTTCAAACCAATTCTCATTTTAAATCTTAGAAAACATTTTAAAACGTAAAAATATACTCAGTTGTTCATTTATCAAATTGCCTTTTTTAAATATAAAAAATCTGCAATTTTAAAAGTTAAATGAAAGCGATATTTACGTTGTAAAATTTGATAAATTTGCTTACGTTTATCTTTTGTAACCATGATTTTTCAATTTAAAACTGATATAGATTTATATTTATTTTGTGATGTAAATTTACTTTTTTTTTCATCATCAACCTTATCAGTACCCGAGGAACAGTTTACGTTTTTAAAATATCTAATAAAAAACAAATGACAGTATTATGTTAAAGAAAGAACTTAATAATTATAAAAGTTTCGTTTTGAATTTTGCATTAAGTTTTTTCTTGTTTAACATTGACAAGTTGATAAGTAAGTACTAAAGAGTAATAATAGCGCATTTATATTTTTCTAAGAAATGACTCTTTTACTATCTAGTTTATTTAGAGTATTCCATCAGTATGTGGTTTAAGTCATGGGATTACAGTCACTTTTTAAAAAATTACAACTATTTGCTTTCTAGACTATTTTGAGTCCAATGCAAATAACATATTTTAAGTTAGCAACATTGTCGGTATTGGAATATTTGACAAACAGCTGATCAATTTATTGACAAGGTTTGCTTATAAAATTAAGAATAATTAGAAAATAGATAAAAATGTCTTATATAACAAGAACAACATTCAGATTGTTACAAATACAAAAATCAACTCATGGCTCGTGTAGAATAAGACAGTTGAGTACTAAAACGAAAGCCACTTTAAGTGAAGAGGAATCCGATAAAAGTAAACAAACCCATTTTGGTTTCAAAACAGTTAATGAGGAAGAAAAATGGAAAAAAGGTTAATTCCTTTTATTGATTACAATATTTCACTTATTTACTAAACATGTAACATAACCTTTTAGCAAGAGTAAACTGGGTTTAGGACTAAATAATTTATCGCACTTGCACATGGATTTTAGTTAAAGTAAGAACATTCAGTGCATTTTAAAATATAACTATGTATTTATTTTTTGGAATTTTCATAAGAAAAATTTAGCGTGGCCCCTAAAACTGCAAAACTATTACATGTTCTGTTTCATTAGTAAATGTAGACGAGACAATAACAGTTAAATTTCAATATCCATCTGTTTTAATAAGTCCTCTGATGTACTTTGATTTCACCAAATGCAGGTTTCGTCACCAGCCAGCATTAGGTGATGTTGGTTGCCTGAAATTTACTGTTATTTCCTTGTCTGTCAACTTTACAGTATCTACAGGAAAGCAGTTTGATTATAAAAAAGTTAATACAGACATCGTTTTGGTATTTGCATTATGTGTTAATGAATTGCATTTTAATATACCAACATATTTAATTTTATTTTCAGTGCATGAGGTATTTGAAACAGTAGCAGAAAAGTATGATGTAATGAATGATGCGATGTCACTTGGAATACACAGAATTTGGAAAGACATCTTCATACACCGTCTGGCACCAACACACGGGACCAAGCTCCTAGATGTTGCTGGCGGAACTGGTATGAAACATTTTATGTTTAGGAAATTCTTTCTAAATGACTTAATACATGTCACAATTACATTTTCATGTCCTTCATGTTGATGTTCCCTAAAGGAACAATAGACTATATTATTTAATTTTTTATAAGAAATTGGTGCAAACAAGCAATTACATCACCTTATTATGCATATATCTGTAGCCTATTAACATCAGCAAAAGTAGTGGGTTCAGCTCAAGATGCTGAGCCCTGAGTCAGTTTTATCAAAGTAAATACAAATGACAAGGTAGTGTAATGCTGGCTAGAAAATTTAATTAGAATAATTATTGAGTTCACTTAAAAATTTGTCATAGCAGACTTCTGATTATTTGAGATGGTTTATTGATATATTATATTAGATTTTGTTAGTTGGATACGATGGTTGCGTTCTGATTTTTGGGAGGCTTAACCTCCTCGACTCCCCATTTGAATCCGCCACTGAAGAGAGAGACTTAAGGAGAGACAAGGAGGTTTTAATCTGGATTAAATCAAAATAACTATTATAACAATTCCTATTAACCATCTTAAGTTTGCGGCAGTAGGAAGATGATACATCATCATCGTCAGCCTGCATCAGTCCACTGCTGGACATAGGCCTTCCCCATTATGCGGTCCTTTACTTTCTTCATTGAGCAATTTCCTGTCGTACTCACAAGGTTATCAATCCATCTGGAAGGACACTTGTGATCCCCATTTGTGACCTCCATTCTGAATACAATGGAGCAAAATATAATTAGGTCTCATTCGCCCGTCCTTTTTTTTATCTACAAATTATATTTTCAGGTGACATTTCCTTTAGGTATATTGATTATTTAAAAAATCTGGGTCCCATTCCAGAGAATAAACAAAGCTCAGTCACTATCTGTGATATCAATCAAGCCATGCTTGATGTTGGAAAACTTAGAGCACAAAGGTAAATATAATATTTAAGTGTAAGCCTAATAATATTGAGCCAGCCCCACATAAAGTGGGAACAGGGTAGGAAGATGATGAAGTGAAAGTCCACTAATCCCACAAACCTACAATTAGACAACTTGAAGGTACCCACCTACACTGCCTTGCATTGGGAACCTACCTACATTTCACAGAATAGTAAAACAATTAAGTTGTATACTTGAACCATTAATAACTAGCACCATTGGAAGAGCCTCATAGCAGCAATTGCTGTTCCATAAATGAGCACAAACCAATCTCACAGAATACTACTAGGAACTTATAGGTCTGTATAATTTTGGGCGTTTTTTTTTCTTCATGTGAATGTGATATCAGAGGGTATCTTCAATCTTTTATTTACCTTGCCAACAAACATCTACTTTCCTAACACTGGCATCATACAGACAACTCTTTGGAGTTGTGGGAACAGTCTAATAAGTCCAAGTACACTTGCAAACTGTTTTTTTTTTCTCTTTATTTATTTAGGGACTTTCGTCTAAAGGACATGTCAGATGTTCCTTATATACAAATAACAATGGTTATCTATGCACTTATATTTAATAGTATTAAAATTCAATTTAAATCTACTAACAGTTCTTTATACTTAAAATTCCTCATGCACACCTTACTATATTTTTAAAATGAAGTTCTAAACAATTTACGGTGATTATAAAAAGTCCTAAGCTTCAAATGTAAAATCATTTAGTACTCTCACAGCCTATAACTTGAAAACCATATCACATACTGCTTCTATTATTTCAGTCAAAGGCTTAGATAAAATTGATTGGTACTCCCAAATTTCACCTGGTCATTATTTTTAACAAGCTTGTTCACTGAGTGTTAAATATCTGTCTTGAATCCTTGTTTTTTGAGGTTATTATACATTGCAGTTAATTTGTTTGTGCTATGTATACCATGACTATATCTCTGTGAACTATTTATAATTGATTATTGCATCTATTTTAGACAAGGATATACGAAGGAATCAAGCGGTGTTGACGTACAATGGTTGTGTAGTGATGCTGAAAACCTGTCCTTAGCGGATGAGAGCTTTACAGCTTATACAATTGCATTTGGCATAAGAAATTGTACACATATCGATAAGGTAAAGATAATACAAAAAAAATTAGATTTCAGTATGCTTGTTGGTGGTAAGGCTTTTTAGAATACACTTTTGTATTACAAAGCACTTTCTTTCTTCATGGAATGTTATATAAGGAAATAATGGAGACCTCCAAGGTGTAAGTACCATTATCATTTTTGTTTATAAAGTTTACTACAACCAGCACTATGGATTACCCAAGTGCCGGATGTATTAGCTAAGTTTGTGGAGAGGAGGGGCGTAGCGTGCCTTGGATCCTGCCCTGTATCAAAATTAGTTGGGGGGCCCAAATGAAGGGTAAAGATTTCTTACAAGACACAAAAATGCTTGCATGAAATTATTAGGTGCGCAACTAAGTTCTCGCTGTTTGTCAGTAGATGGCTCTAGCAGTAAGAGCTGGTCGATTTT
>DWTW01002636.1:0-10787 GCA_018246275.1 Papilio slateri
GTCGGGGAAAGTCCGGCGAGAACGAAGGATGTCGGAGGGTTTTTAATCGTAGGTCCAAAAGTGTTAAAACGGGGGCAAATCATAGGGCATTAATTTTTCAAATTCTTTTATTTTACCGATTTGATGCAAATGGGGCAATATTATGGGTATGCTAAAATAAAATCATGCCGCTAATTCCTTGGTAGTTTGATACGGATCGACTTCTACCATCGCATTCAATCGTTATTTACCTTAGTGGGTGCTCTTCGTCATCCATATCCTCGCCAAACATAATTGATATTGTGAACAGTTTCTGCCGCGTTAGTTCAGCGACGGAACACGAATGCAAAAATTACTCTAATGTTCAATGTTGGATACATTGAATAATAGAATAATGTTCACTTTTAAAGCGAAATAAATAATAATAATTAAAAGCCAAACATTCGAATGTACATTTTTCCAATTAAGAATGTTGTCATCACGTTAAGTACTTTTAGAGATATTTATTTTTTAATAAACGCGTAAAACAAAAACGATAACAATAACCATATTAATTAGTTGACATGCTCAAATATACTCCGATGCAAAGATTCTATAGAATATTATAGATTAACGGATATAGTTAAAAAAATAATTATATTTAGTGGCATCAACAACACTCAAAATATTTCGTGGATTCGTTCCCTATTAATAACTTTTCCAGACGGACGTGAAATGTTTATATTGGAGGGTCTATAAATCTAGATAGATTTAACCACGCAAATATATAGTCATGAATCACACCCACTTATTTAAAGAAAGGCATCCCACACGATATAAAACAAAGTCGGCATCCCGCAAGAGGGAAAGACAATCTGATCAAGGTTGCTGGATTCCAAAGGATGTGGGCGACAAGGGATCGATATGTAACGATTCATCCAACGTTAGGCCTCTGCTGGGTAATAACGATGATGATTTTAAGCAATGTCATCAACAATAAGCTTATATATCATTTGACGCTACTGGAGTAGACAGAAGTATCAATAGCTACCAGCTTTATCCGCTTCCCATCTCTTTCTCTTCTTCTCTTCCGTATATTCCATCTTTTCTCCTGAAAAAACAGTTCAACAATCTAGTGATTGTCCCAGATATCGGTGGATAGCGGTAGTCACACAACATCAGGTGGACGTGGACCCAATCGTTTGTCTTACTATATATGTACATACCTACGTAATAATCCTACTCATATGTAAAGATATTCGAATAAAATCGGCACAATTCACATTAACCTTGTGAAAGCTTCTGCAGCATTAATTAAAAACACACGAAATTATTTCGATCGCTGATAGCCATGTATAAAATGTGCGTGTGAATAACTAACGTCCCACATATCTAATACATTTATCGCACCGTAAAACATAATACTGTGAAAATATGTCAGTTTGAAGTCTATCCTATGTAAAATTAATAAGAATAATGAAAATACGACGAATAGATCGATTTCAAAGCGATTTTATTTTCAGTATATTTTAATTTCATAAATGTGAGAATAGTTTGCATAGAGTATAGGAGTTATTAACCGTGAGTTTAGTTTAGTTTAGTCATCTCTGTTTTGTTTATAGAGAAGGAGAGAGATAACAAAATGTTTTATGTGATGTTTTTTAGCAGTGTACACTCACGGTAATAATAACACGAATAACATGTCTGTTTTGACAGCTCCTACGGCAACGTTAGTGATGTGAACCATGAAGTCTCATACCATCACCGTGAAATCGATTTATAATGTTATTACTGCGTGGATATTTTTACGTTACTTCTTATACGTTTAAATGGCGTTTACCACATTATTGAGATTTATTATTTTTCTTTCTTAAATTCTCACTACCCACCTATACACATGCGAGTTTTTGTATTGTAGCCATTGTTTGTCTTTAAGAGGTTATTGTATTACCTTACTTAATTCATTTATTATATAACCAAATTTGGAGTCGACCGAGCTCTTACGTCGCTTGGTGAATACGTACAGACGCTTCGTAGATTAACCTGACTCAAGGACCCTCGAGAGGAAGCTTCTTACCAAAAAGAGCTTCTATCGGACTTACTATTATTATTATCAATCACTATTACATATGGTATGCTTATTCCTAACAGCGTTTTGTTTCTCACTCCAGAGCGATGTGGTCCAGTGCTGGGCGGTGGTACGGGCCCGGAGCCGGAGCCGCCGCAGCCGCTAGTGACCCGCGAGCCCGGCGTGTCGCTGCTGCGTTGGGATCGACCTGCGCCGGAACGCCGCCGCACAGAGCCCGTGTCGCTCGCCACGCTAGAGAAGGACTGCTTCGTTATACCGGCGCACGCTCTTGACAGGTTCCTGCCTGACGGTGTACCGGTATGTAGCCCTGTCACAACTTAACATCTACTGAGTAACAAACAGCTTTAGAATTTCCAAATGTGACAGAAGTTGAGACATTATATGCCAACCGAATCCAGAATCAAACCTTCGTTCATCATCAGTCTGTATTAGTCCACTGCTGGACATAGGCCTTCGCCAACGACTTCCACAGTATGCGGTCCTCCGCGCACTGTATCCATCGACTTCCTGCCGTTACGAGGTCGTCGATCCATCCATTCGATGGATCGATGACCTCGTGAGGCCCCACACCTCTAGTCCCCAACCGTGGCCTCAGTTCCAAGATTTCCTCCCCCATCTGAACTTATTGAAGAAACCTTCATTATTATTGAAAAACATTAAATAAATAATTCGTCACGAAATATTTATCTGGCCTCTTCAAAATAATTGTTACATTTAGTACAATTATGACATTCTTAGAAGAATGTAAAACGAAATACTAATAACAAGAATGTTAAAGATTGGTAAATAAAAATGCAAAAAAAAACTTAGATTATTAGGAATCAATTTATTTTATTAATGCCGGCAATAATTAAAAGAAAATTTTAATAAATAATTAAACGATATAAATCTTCAATAACGTTCCCAAACTGATTTATTATTGTGATACTTTTCAGCTGCCAGTACCTCCACCCACGCCGGAGAAGGGCATAACAACGAAAACTACACAAAATTCCCTGAGCATCCTGGAAATTGCGGATCCGAAACTATGCATACTGGCACATTTGATGAGTCCCCTAGAGCCTATAGAGCCTATACTAGAATCGCCGCTAGCTAAACCTTTGATCAAACAAAAAATGGCCGCTGGAGAACTTCTCAGTGACATAGCCCAAGCGAATACAGCAGTTGGTGGAATGCTTTTAGCAAATATGGAGAAGAATTCAGAATTTCCCTTCATATCTTATTACGTGATAAACACGTCTCAAACAGATCCACTCTTATTTTACAATAACCTACGATGCGCGTCACTGAGTAAATTCGACCCGAAGACGATCAGATATTCAGCTGCACATACGTTAGATTTGTACAGTGAAGTTGCCATGATTTGTAGGCCGCCCTTCAACGATTTAGCCGGTGGACCGAAGAAATCGCACACGCCCACGACTGGCTTTATTATTAGCGTATATAAGGTGAGAATGAAACATCTGTTTTCGTTTAATAATTCACAGATCAAAGAAACAAAACAAAACTTCATAAAACAACTGCGACACAATTCAACTTCGCTAGTTAAGAAAACATTTAAATAGATACATACGTATAGTAATAAAATTAAGTTAAATAAGTATTTTTATTTCCGTACACGATTTAAGTCTTTTGAATAAAGTTACTTTTAATTTCATCTGCATAGAATTGTATGAGGGCATACGAAAATCAAAAGTCAATGCACGAAAATGAGATCAAGTACGCTCACCTAACAATAAATATTTGTGTAAACTTCATGATATAAGTTGATTTATCTATTATAACTTAAAATAGCCTATTAATTTATTACCTTAAAATTTATTCTTTTTTAAATTTTCATGCAGATTCCTGTATCGTTCCAGGTGTTCGAAGGCGACGACGGCGAACGGTTCGAACGGAACTGGCTGTATTGGACGGGAGCGAGGATGCTGTACCGACACCTACCACACACGGTCGGCATGAGGAAGATAGCGCTCCACAAGTCGGTCGCAGCACACGGCGATAAAATGTACTTACTGGTTTGTGAGTGCGCCAACTTGTTAGACGACTTGTCCGGCGCTGCCATGTTGGTGACAGCCCTACGCGCTCGACTCTGTGGATACACGGGCCTATACAAACCCATACAAACTTTCTAGTAGATGGCCCAAGGCCATACGGGCCTTGATTGTGCTTTATTATTATAATAAGGACTTTCCAACAGGATTTTGAAACTCTCCTACAGAAGGGACGCTATTGTTTTCACTAATTATATACACGTTTGAAATTTAATAATGCAATAATTTAAATTTAAGATCTTAGTTGTAATTTTATTATATAATACACTATTCGCGAATTTTTAAATTAAATTATAGAAATACTTTATGTATTAGAAGTGGAATATTGCTTAAATAAACTGATCATTGCCGATTATTGCCAATCGATTTAAAAGTTAAGTGCTAATGCGTATATTGCTTTTTTTTAATATTTATTAGGGTGATCATGAAAAAAATATAAACTAATTTTGTAAGGTAAAATAACTGATGTTTGGACCAACAACGCTTTAACACTTGGTCAACATCAGCACAAGTTGTGAGAAATGGACCAAAGAACTAATTATAGAATACGATCGTCCACAAAGGTCGTACTAAAAATATCCTTCTTAAATAGTAAAATGTCGATTTCAGAGATATGTTTTTTTTTTCTTTCTCTTTCTGTATGAATATCAACATCTTTGTGCATGCTGTGCCAAAAACGATCATAAAAGAAAGTGAAACCGCGCGAAATATAATAAGTATTAACAATATGATCTTTATTTTTATGTTTCAACATATTGATATTATTTATAAAACTCTTGTTTTTTATATTCAAATAATATACAATACAAATACTTTTAAAATTTTAAAAATTCAAGGTCATAATTATATGTCTATTGCCAACATGACGTGTTGAGTTTTCCGTTCGGATATTTTTGGCATGACCTAAATAGCGTTTGCGTGATTTATTATCAAAGCGCGTTGTGTTCTTAACTATAACAAAATTAAGATGCTAATAAAACATTTTATTATTAATAAGCTTGTTGTAGGTATACATTTATAATTAAGTACAACGAACATTTACAGATTTGCAAAATATTTCGCACATCTTGTGTCTTTTTCCAAATAAATAAAAAAGTAAAATTCATTTTTCGGGGAATGAATTATGGTGACAATCGCAATAAAATTTAAATATTCAATTGTTATTATTGAAACCTTAAGAACTGTTCAATACTAACTGCTTTGTATTTTCTTACATCATTAAAAATGGTCAATTTTCGCTAACAAAACACAGACTCCCATAAATCGTAGTCGTTTATAGTACATCTTTAGGAGTTCTATTCTTTTTCTTCTTGAGCTTGTTGGCCTCGATTCAATTGAGGATTTTACTTCCAAAAATTGATTAATAAAGCAAAGAATATACCGTTGTTGATTGATTAGCATTAACTAAATTATAAGACCAGTAGGAAACTCAGAAATTTCCGTTACATAAGTAAATTATTTAAACCGTCGAAAGTAAATTCAAATAAATAAATAACACTCCTGACACATCATAATGTTAATTTTACTCTAAAGGAAAAAAATATTGTCCATCAGTTACATCAATATTACTGTTTATTGAAAGGACAGAAAAAGGTTACGCGGAATCGATTCGAAAAGTATTCCCGTCGCGTCTTCCATTTGTGCAATTGCTGTTTTAATTGACGCCACCGATTTTAGCACGGATTAATTTTTACTGTATGTACATATCCAGAAAACATATCAAAAATGCAGCTTCGAAATCTATAATGCCATTTTAAACTGTGGCGAAATAATGCAATAACAATCGATTTTTAATATATTAACCGATTATTCTACAGCATTGTAGTTATGGTTTTTTTGATGTTAAATAAACATAAACTTTTAAAAAAAGAAAAGACTATTCGGAAGCAATAAAATAAAATGCATAATAATTGATGGGCATTTTTTTAATGAACAAAAGTTTGTTGAACGGCTTAATAAAAATTGTGATATACCTAGTTATGATGGCGCACATGTGTGAATTGCTTGCTTATAAAGCACTTAATTATTGTATTTGTCAAAATTAATATAAAACAACAAAATAAATATGAAAAAAGAAACCTTAGTGTTTTAATAATTTTTCAATAAATTTTAACCTCTTTTAAAGTTCATAATTTTTTATGTGGTATATAAATCAAAAGAACAAATTACTCACGCTTATGTATTTACACACATTAAAATAAACATGATTTAGTTGCCTTTAATATGAATCAAAATTAGCTACGATAGAACATTGTTTCACGCATGATTTTTATTGAAAACCATCCATCTATTCATTTAATTAACACATAGTCATAGTTTTCATTTGAATGTGGAAATTTATTTACTTGTCTGATTTAAGTTATATCTAAAAATAGCGACCATAAAATGCATAAAAAATAACAACTAGTCGAGATAATATCCATCATTTTCATTCTAAATTTTCAGCTGACATAGACGTCCCCATTGATTGATGATTGATTATTTAGTACTACATAATTATACATATTCTAGTCTTAGTGCGGCCAAGAGGCGGATTATACAAATATTTTTTTTAAATTTAAATATGTGTACCAAATATTTTTTGTAACTAATGTGTCACCGTTTGTTTTGAGGTATGTAACTATACACCGGGCTTGAGGTGTCAGAGCGCAGAAGGGCTTAGCCTAAACCTCTTAGCAGTAATTATTCTCTATAGCCCCTTGCGAGCTTCGGCTCGAGCCGTTACTTTATTTGTATTTTTGGAACGGGAGGCCACCGAGTAAACGCCTCTTGACTACGCTCAAGGGCCCCGAGAGGGGACCTCAGCTTGGGCTGTCATTCAATACGCGTTAGCATGCCGATTCGAGGGTGCCCGACAGGATCCAGCTTCGGCTCGATCGGTAGCGATTACTTCTGTTGGTTTGCTGCAATTGTGTTTTCTATCTTAATTAAACTATGCCTTTATAATTTAAAATCCAGTAAACTTATGACTATATCAAAACTAGTAACCGGAATCGCATTAAATTCCGGAAAAACTTTTTACAAGTTTTTTCTCTCGTCTTTTTCGTCTTGACGTTTTATTTACCTCCAAAACGAAATACATTTCTGTACTCATAACAAAGTTACATTTGCATACTAATTTTTGGTGTTCTTTCAAAGGCGACTGTAATGAACTAACCAGATTGTTTTAATTCCTGAATACCGCGAGATCATTATATAAGTGATATAACCCTTTTCTTCAGTTTAGATTATAATTTTATTTTATAACTACCCTTATTATTCATTACCTTATAACAGTGGAAGTCAATAAAAAGTGAAATTTTATATTGCACAATAGCAACAATTTTGGATTCTAAATTAAATAAATTAATATATACTTTATTGAACACTCTTACATACAATTTTAGTAGAGCCTAGACTCCCAAATTAGGTTACCCTGAATTTCATCAGGAGTCAAATTAAAATAAACCTTACTAATGTTTATTTTAAAATAATATCATCGAAATATGTACATATTGTAGGCATTTAGATTTTAAGCATAAAAAAGTTATTTCGCATTGGTTAGCTTCGGAAGCTAGTATTAATTATGGGCTAAGCTCCAAATAGAGAAACATTTTTGATTTATTTTTATAATAAAATATAAAAGTGACTCATGTCTTTTATTTCCTCCTTATCAAAATGTAAATATTTCCCTTCATCAATGGAAGGTATATAGAAGTTTTTGAAGATTATAAAAAACACCTTAATAAAATGGAAAAAATATATTACTGTAAACTCTTGTGGGACAGCTGCTATTAGCTTAACTACAGATGCAAATTATATATGATTTACTGAGTTTATCACTGAGAAAGTGGAGCTAGAGATATTGTTTTGGATATAGATGCAATACATAGGTACATCGTTAAATTGCAACAAGAACAGTGGTAACACCAACAGTATCTATTGTATGAATGGAACATCTCAAGAGGACGGGAAAGTACCATAACCAGACAGAATACCTGTTAGGTTAGCTATCCAACACTATCATATTAGAATCAAACTAGCAAACCCAGCAGACATTGTCTTGCCCGATATAAGCATGTTCAGCTAACTTTTAAAGTCATCATAAAGTTTAAAAATCCAACAACAGCAACCCCGCCTACAAGGTCCAATTGTGAATCTAAACCCCCCAGGGACCTAAAAAACTCAAACGCACCCACAAAACTTAGTTCAAATCAGTCCACATTTCAGAGTTCAGTTACATACGCACGTTTAGAAGAAATATATAGGTACAGGTGTCCGAAAATAACGTGTACAACGGAAAACCAGATCCCTTGGCCGAAAATATGACGATTTGATATATACACTATACATACACTATAATATACACTATACATATCCAAAGTTAGCCAAAAAGCTTATTTTGGGCGCTAAAGGGCTTCAAAGATGATGATTTTTTTAAATATATTAAACGTTTTTCAACGTTAACTTATAATCATTGATTCTGGCAATCAGGAATTTAAAACATTTTTGTGACAAACTTTTTACTATATCAAAAAGAGAGTCAAGTTTCTCAAGAAAGTCGAAAAATGGCAGTGGCTATACAGGCTAAAAAGTTATGAGTGGATAATTTATTGCGACCGTGTTTTGGGGTATACTGTTAATTTCTAAACAAGGGTCTCTTCCACAAAAAGATGTATTTATTGGTACGTATGGTATGCGTGATTTAAAAATTAATGAAATCTATTAAGACTTTTTTTAATTTCGTGATATTTAAAAATATGATAAAATTTTTATCATCTTTGATGCTCTCCAGCACCCAAATTAAGCAACTTTGGATACAGTTACCTATATAATATTATGATATTTATAATATTATTATATTTACAGTCAAAGTATCTGTGATCTTTCCTTGTACATGTCACTTCAGGACAAATAGTATACAAGTTGTCCGAAATCTTTGTATAAAATGATACAGCTATTTTGTCTTTACCACAAGGATATAAATGCAAGATAGTAGAAAAGCATAAAAAAGAAACAATATTAAAATACAATAATTTATTCAAGTCTTTGAAAACATTACATCACTAAGCAAACAAAAATAAATATTACATTTACACACAATCTATTAGTTATATTAATATCCTTTGAGCCCTCGAAATCTTCTTCGGTTATCAAGCTGAAAAAGAAATCAACTTCTAATTATTTTTAGGAACATTATGTAATTTAAGAAGTATTGATCCTTTTTCAATGAAATTGTAGTTACACTGAAGGAGGATCAATGTTCAAGTATTACACTACAAAAAGGTGGTATTAAGAGTAAACATAACCAACATGTATGCAAAGATGTATGAATGTTTGAATGCTAGAGGTGTGCCAGAACTATGCCAAATGAAAATCCATAATCTCTGCCTGTTAATAATGTGGGTGCTTATTTATATTTATTCCTTTTATGTAAGTATAAGTCACTGTACAATACTACATATTGTCAAAGCAACACTAATATCTGTTACGTTTTCGCTTACTTTGATTGCTTGGCTTTTGCATGTGGTATACGTTCAAACTTAACAAGGTGGAAGTTTGCTTCCTTCAGTCGCTCCTTGCGAACCTAATCTGAGTATGTTGCTTTTGCATAGCCAAAACAGTAAAAAAGTTAGAAAATTCTCAACCTTAAGTTCCTGCTACCAATTTGTAAAATGCACTCTGGTCATGCTAAAACAATGCACTGAACTAACCTTTCACATTAAAAACTAAGACCTTCAATTTAAAAGCTGAGAACATCAATCCAATTGTGGGTAGATGGAAAAAGCACTATGTACACACAATTGCACAAAAAGATTAACATAGTATATCTTACCAGTGATCTCTTGCACTCGAAAAAAATATGCCGTAATTGATGACATTCGTCAGAGATTTGTCCTTCCTTTAAACATTGCCTTGGGGTCTTCTTATCCTAAAATACATATTAAAAGAAAGATATCAAATAAATAAGACAAAAATTAGAATATGTTACGTCACTTGAGTTATTGCTTTTATAAAATATAAGAACACTAACCACTTTACAACAAGGACTATTTAATAAACAAATCTTCAGATCGGCTCTTATCGAAGCACACGCAGTATTATCTGCCAATTTTACTTCATCAGGACCAAACACAACCATTTTAATTTTTAATTTAGTATTCGATCACTTTGCTTCAATATATAAACTTCAAATCATGTCTCGTATCGGTAACAGATAACGTTTTATTAAGTCCCTTTATATTACCTATTTAATAATTTGGTTATAAATAATATTGTTATTGACATTTGACAACTTTTGACAGTAAATGAACCATAGACTTTAGGAACAGTAATCAAGAAAAATCTAATGTAACATTGCATTATTTTATCCAACACTTCTATCATAAAATTCCTAATTATGCAAACATCTTACTCAAGCTATGATCGTTTAATTTGTTTACACAAGATCAATAGGATCGGAACGCAAAATACTTGTTAAAGTGTATTATTGGCAGAATCAAAGAAAATATAATACTACATTAAGAATACTTGGGCAGAATACGATTCGGTCTAAACCAGGCTAGTGCGAACAAAATATATTTTCTGTAGATTTGGGAGATAATTGTTGGGTGATCATGTTATCACTAGGAATGGTCGTTATGAAACGTAACCAGTTATTGAAACTATCTATTCACACAATAGCGGGTAGCGGGTTATTGCAGTCC
>DWTW01002637.1:0-10787 GCA_018246275.1 Papilio slateri
TTGTGTGTTAAATTTATTACAGCAATTAAAAGTGTTTTTTTTAAAAAGGACCCACAGAGCGCCATCCTTACAGTTCGTAACCGTGGTTCGTGGGTTGTTGGTTGGGTAGGTAGAGATTAGATATTTGTATTTGTTACGGTTCTGTCACACCTCTGAAGCCAGTGACAGTGGCGGATCCAGGATTGTCGTTTGGCTTGACCCCCCTGAGGGTAGGTCTTAACAAAGAAAAAAAACTCAAAAATCACACAACATTTTATGTAGTTTAACGCATGTAATGTAATGTTGGCTAAAAAATTTAATTAGAATGATAATTAGCAAGTTCACAATTTGTTACAGAATAATCGTGATAATTTTGGAGGGGACTTAAGCCCTTAGCTCCCAGTTGAATCCACCATTGTCTCTCTTGCTTCTTCCACACTCTATACACCAAAACTTGCTCGTCGGTTACGGATATTCTAAAATCGGGTTTATTTAGTACGCCACAAATCTAATCGACATGTGTTGGCCTAGGAAGTTAACTATTAACTCACTTTAACAACATAAATTTGACTTGCCACTCTTTTTTCACTTATATTTTCAATGTGTCTAAATCATCGAATCATATCGTCTTTAATTTCAGTCCTCTTCGATAGAGCGGGCTGTGACTTAAAAAAAAGTATATCACAAGATATAAGTTGATAGAAAAAAATTACGATTTGTCGACAAGATTAATAACTGAAATAAAAAAGAATTTCTGTTAAAAATTTTCAACTTAACTCTGCACTCGCCGTCTAAATTAACCCGTGCGGCAACATGTAGGGAATATACTAACTCCATTTAAATAATAACTCTATGCAGTAAAAAAAACCTAATCAAGAAATGCATTGCTGGGTTTGTTCAAAGAATTTTAAAAAAGTGGGCTTTGAAATATGATTTAATTCATTGCGAACCTATGTTGCCGTATCCTTTTTAATAAAGACGAAACAGAAGAAATTTTATTTTTCCATTTCTCCCATGTCTTGTAATATTTACTATGTTTATCTTAATAATAAGGTCTTCTGATATTCGTTTGGCTCATTTCTCCTTTTGTCTATACTCTATCGTCGACCAAGTTCGCTCTGCGGTGACAGCTCCGTCATCGTAACCTTGATCGTTTCTTTTGTTAGTTTTCTCTATGTAATATGTTTATATTTTTCTAGAATAAAGTTTTTTTAACACATATTTTTTGGGTTTTGATTTTTAAGAAATCCGGGTTTTCATAGTGCTTTTTTTTGAGCCTTTTGAGGTAAGTATTACAAGATCTGGTCAAGTTTGCGGGAGTCAAGTCAGAGTCAGTGGTCTTCTGTTGGCTGAAACGAGGACATTTTATTAGATGTCTAATAATACATTCAAAGAGATCGTAATAAACAGTCAATGATGTTCACTGGAGGACAAAGTTACATAAAAAAAAAATCACAAAGAAAATGTAACCTACATTTCGAAGCCATGAAAGACCTCATTTGCCAGTCAACGTTGTTTACTCTTGTGTCATTTGAATGGAGGGTGCCGTGTATTTACAATGAGCCACAACATAAACAGCACGGTTAGGTTGTGACAAGTACGTGATTGTGTTTGATAATGTGTGGAGCACTGTACGCGGAAAGGAAATTGAGAGCGCAATTAAACAATGAAATTACCTCTTAGTTTCAGTCAATTAATGTCTAGCCTTTGATTCTAACTCTATATAATTAAGAAAAAACGAGACAACAATGCTTTTTTGCGTTTTGAAAATTTAGAAAGTGAGAATGATTTGTCACGTGTAGATTCCAGATATTGAAAATACCATTAAAATGGGTTATTAAAACGACCACCTACACACCTTCTTACAATAATTCTAATAGAAAAAGTGTTCCGAAACCCAACCTATAATTATCTTCCATTGTAACTTAACGGAATAACAAGCAGTTCTCAAGTTCAAGTTCTCAGTTTTCAATTTAACGATTTGACTTCGACAGTGTATAAACTGTAAAGGCAATGACACGTAAAACTGTCAATGATTCGTTCAGTTCACAATTTGCCGTCAATTTATAATATCGCTGGTGAGATTACAAATGAAGATTACTTCACGACTCGGCGATTACTTCTGACAGTAAGATCTGTATATAATATGAGTATTATAATATTATATATAGGCAACTTAAAGAAAGCAAATAAATATTTCTTACAAATACTATTATAACTTGTCATGAACTTTTAAGTAACAGACGTAAAAACAATTTAACTTATCTAAACCTACTACCTTGTATAAGTACTAAACTACTTGTACCTAAACTATTTGTATTTTGAATCAAAACGGATCGGGCATTGATTTTATTAATATAATTATCAAATAAGCTCTAACATCTTAATCCCTGCTGGGAATAAGATAGACAGACATGGAGCATGAAATCTCAGAGGTTATTTGCACTTTGTTGTTTATAACAAAATTTGCAATATAATTCATTTAAACGATAATAAATGTTTATCCAGTATGGAAAAAGTGACATCAATTTAGAGAATTATATTTATTTAAAGAGATAAATATAAATTCAATTTGGTAATCCCTGGTAAGGAGTTAAAGACGATGGACTGATGACATGTTCCTAATGAAACCCCGAGCCGAATCCCGTGCCAAACGTCTCGTATAGAAAAATGACCCCGATAACCGCTCCGAGATTAAAGGGAATACATTTTGTTGGATAGCCTAATGACTTTGCTCGGCTGACCTAACGGATTTTAGTGTATCTGATTTTATCCTTTCTTACTCAAGTGTGAATGATTTTTAATTAATTAAGTATCACTTAAACGAAATAAATTAATACTAAGCACTTACGCCCCTTATAAAGAGACAACGGATCTTAACTTGGCACGGTCCTGGCACCAATAACTTTATGGTCACTGTGATGGCTATCACAATACGAGACAGTTATAACTGACTTACAAAACTTATTTGTTAATTTATTGATTGACAAAATTTACCTAAATTGCAATAATATTAAGTAAGATTAGAAGAAGTTATTAAATTTATTCTGGTTCTATTCGCTGCTAATTTGACTATATTGTGACTTTGTGAAAGTTTACATTATAATAGTAAGGATTATTTGGATGATTGGTCCGGAAAATTGACGAAGATAATTTTCCAAATCGTCGGTCAAACAGAAAATAAATTTGTGGATTTATTTGTACATGTTTTTTGTCTTTTATTCTGTTCTTCAATTACATGATTGCTTGTGAACTATTTGAAAAGAGCACCCTCAAATAAGGGTTGACATTCGCTCTAAAATTTATACGCTCGAAATATTTCGTGGACAAATTGGTCGTCCACCAACTAGACTAATGTTCAGAACTATTTTAGAATTATCTTAAAACCACGCCGGCTGAAATTCAGATCGGTACATTAAAGTTTAATTATTTGCAAATAATTTACCGAATTACAAGACAACGTAGAGTAACATTAACCGTGAGTTTCCACTGCCAAGAGCATTCACCTAAAACATGTTGTAGTCTCTGTTTTTTTTTTTTATAGAGAAAGAGAGAGATAACAACATATTGTATGTGTTATTTTTTTAGCAGTGTAAACTCACGGTATCACATACTAAAAACAAATACAAAAAACTTTTTATATCTATATATATTTTTTGTGCACGGTGTTGCTTTGGTAAATTTAAAAAATTCGTTAAAATACTCGTTAGTATTCAAAATATTGCCTATGTTACTTCGAATTAATATAGCGTTCTAATAACAGAAGAATTATAAGATCGATTTGATAGTTTCAGAGTTTACCCATTACAAACAAACAAATATTTTCTCTTTCGAATACAGATATTAACCTATAATATAGTATTGAGAAAGGGTTTTTACAACACTCACATTTTTCATCATCACACAATAGAAAAAAATGTTTCATTTAATATTTTGTAGTGTTTAACTAGTTTGATAATTAAAACAAATTCTCATATTTTAAGCCCTGATGGTTTAGATGGGAATAAAAGTCTTTATCCGTCATTCAATAAGGGTGCTTGTACGTTTTTGTACTAAATTTAATAAGAGTTGGGTAACCGAACACCTATCACAAACAACATCAGAAGACGAACGGTTATGAATACCACATAAAAGGCACACTAAAATCAAATTCAAAAACTTATTTTAGGGTCTTATTTTAAAATAACTTATGTTCTCATTAACCTCTACGCATCTAACTTAGTTACTAAGCACCAGGTAGACAGGTTTTCGATAATCGCGCAATGTGTCTGAATATACGACGTCAAATTTTCTATCAGGAGCCAAATGTAGAGGTTATATGGTAGAGAAGGATGGCTATAATATATACAATATTGTACCAGTCCCCACTTTGATGTATGGAAGCGATATCTGGGTTGGCAGTAATAGCATGTTAGTAGAGATAATGCCGTTGAGATGCAATCCTCGAGAAACATGATAGGCGTGACTTTGAATGATAGTATTAAAAATATCGTTATAAGGGAAAAGTGTGGCTCGAAGGAGGACGTTATGACTAGAGGCGTGAAAGCGAGCAATAGTGGTTCGGTTATGTTGAAAGGATAAATGAAAAGAGAGTGACAAGACAAATCTACGTTGCAAAAGTGTCTGGCAGTGATGGTAGGGGAAGTAAGGGAAACCTTTAATATATAGTGATATACTAAAAAAGACTATGTTAACATACTAACCGTGAGTTTAGACTCCGTACGTAGTAAGGAGTACCTGTACCGTTTGTTATCTGTAGATGTATAGATATATATCTCTGCCTTCTGCCTACCCCTCTGGGTTACGGGTATGATTGATTATTTTCATGGTAGAAACGCTAAATAACGTATTGCATGATATAACTATTTGACAGATATACATAGTAATATTTCGATATTCAAAGCTAGCTCTAACAAGCTAAGATTTTTTTTAGCTTGATCTCTATGTATGTATAAATTTGTATGTCTATTAATGTAAGGATTTGCAAATGTCTAATTAATTTGAAAACTTATAAAGGATCGATAACGATCCTCTAAATCGAAAACATTAGGATAAAATTAGTATCATTTTAAGATTGATAGCAACGCCACCTAGCTATTTTTTTTAGTTTAATAGAGCCTTGTTACGAATGTTTACCCTTATCTGAGATGGGCAAAGGCTTTTTGATCAGTAGGCAACATTTCTGTAGCATGTGATCGTTTCGGACATAACGGTTCGTTTACGCTACAAAAAGTTATCATTCAACGAGGTTAATTATTCACATATCTCTTTAGAAAGGCAGTACATGTAAAATATTGGATAATTCTAGTTCCACATTAATATAAAGTTTGAAAGAGATAATATTATTTGAATTACTACGATATGATAATAGAATTAATCAGATTAGTGAAATACTAAAGAAAGGCGATATTAGGAGTACCCGTAACCGACGAGCATGTATGCGTAGATATATGGATGTAGATGAAGCGAGAGAGGTGTGCCAGCACCGCGCCAGATGGAAATCCGTGATCTCTGCCTACCCCTCTGGGTTACGGGCGTGAGCGCTTATTTATTTATTTATGATAATAAAACAACGTGAAATATGTATAAAGCAAACATCCGCAAACGACATGAATCCATTATATCAATGCTTTTTTAGTGACATAACACACTGACACTGTCAAAATATAGATTTTCTTTGTTCATTATTTGCCTCTGTGACATTTTGAATGTCAAGAAATATAAATCTTTTTATTCCCTTTTGATCAAATATTTAACAACTGAAGAGAAATTTATGTTGCGAAAGTGAGTGGCAGTGTTGTAAGGGTTGTCCTAGGCTAGATTGGTTACATAATAAAGAAATGCGATACAAAGGGCATGAGAGCTTATTTATTTAACATTTTTTTTAAATTAAATTAAACGGCTGAACTCACGTTCGCGCACTGGTTGTCAGTACGAGGCGGGGCGCGAACGCGAATTATGCCCACTGACCCTGAAGAAAGACCACCGCGACAGGTCCTAAAATTGTCGGTACCTACAGCGAAATACGCGAACTTGAGTTAAGTCGTTTGATTTCATGAATTATTTAGTTAACTAACATAATTATGCAGAAGAGATTAATGCCAGTCAGCGACACGTAGTGTAAAGTAACGGCGAACCTGACGAGAAGGGATAAGCCCGACCAATAACGGTTCTTGCGTCATTTGAGTAACTCGGGAACGAGATTGTGTTTGATCACACTGATAGAATAAGATTTAAGTACAACCAAATTATTCCCGAGGAGGGTTGGCGATAGGCAGGCAGCCGGCCGCAAAAACTGTAGCCAAAACCTATACAGTATGGACTACGATCGTACAGTACGGATCCCACATAAAGTGGAAAAAGGGCATGAAGATGATGGTGATGATCAGCGTTACTATTTTTTTATCAGGCGAGCAAGGGAGTAACTTGATGTATAACCACTGCTACCTATCAGTACGCGACAATTAGAAGGATTACAAGGACATATCATATCACGACCTCACAGAAGACAGGCAGTAAGTAGAAGTATTCTGCACTTCGTCTGATCAGTGCGGTGCCGGAGGCTTAATTCCAGTCCTCATTCCTGGAAGAGGGTTGGACGGGGGAGGGAATGGATAAGACAAGCAAATATACTTTTTCCTGTCTGTCCTCTCCTCTGTCGATTTAAGGTAGCCAACGCAATTGCAACTCAACATAACTAGTGGTCACTTAATATCAGGTGAACCACTTGTTCGTTTGGCACCATCTTCAAATAAAAAGGCCCACTAAGAAATACAAATAGAAGAAAAAGTAGAGAAAGTAGATATAAGAAGTATCATTAGGAATATACATGATAGATAGTTTTTGGACATATCGCAAGTTATCGGCGGAAACTGTAATTAAAACAAATAAAAATCAGCATATATTCTTTAACCACTTAGTTATATAGCAGATTTTATATTTTTGAACAAACCACAGGTAAGTTTAATATCCAATAGACCTACCTATACCCCGATGACAACTCGGGAAGAATACTAATGACACCTAACTGAATCAGAACATCCGTTTTCGCTACAGTAGGTGACAATGCAACGGACATCCATTTTAGGGATGTGTTGATAGGTGTCCTGTAGAAGAACGGAAGAGCAGGGGACTTAGGGCACCATAATAACGCATTGCAGAAGAATAAGTATCTCTATCTCCGCATGTATTCAGTGAGGACGTGGTATATTCCTGATCAAACCAGGTTTACCAAGAAGTAATACCATTTGGTCAAAATTTGCTGCTGCCGCTGATTGCCACTGGCGATAGAGCTGCACTTTTAATTAAGACTGTGCGTGATTACAAGTAGTAAGTAGATTACAAGTACATTGCCTAAACGTGCCACCCATACTAAATTTATGAAATGTATAAAATAAATCTTGGTAGATTATAAATTGTTTGTGTTTTTAGGAACATAAAATGTCCTGTTGACATTATATTTGACCTCCAGCGTGCCCCGCATTATTGCTTATTTCATGATCCGATAAGGCGGCAAGGCTCTCAGTTCGCAATCTCGTTTCCATTATCTCGACGAAACAGATTGAATTTATATTCCGTTTTTCAAGTAATTCCTCTCGTCGTATCAGCGGAAATGGCTTTGTCGAATTGACTTGTAAAGTAAAATGTATCAAATTTTAAATTTTGAATTCAGTTCTGTTAATAAATATTTCCCTTGAATATTAAAATATGAAAATAAAAAAAGAAATATCTCTATATTTACACTTGTGTGTTTCACCTGATGAGTGAGATGACGCAGGCTTCCCGTTCCTCGTCGTCGTTTCCTTATGTAGTGTCGGTTTTCTTGCACAAAAAATATTGGCGTTGTCATCTCTGTCATCGTACGATCGCGTTTTGATGATATCTTGCGCTATATCATAGAAATTTTAGGTTCCAGTAAGATTTTGCATCGTTATCGAAGGATCACAGGCGATCACGTTTATACGGGAGAGACCCCTAATATAGATACATTTAAAAATAAAAACCGTATCTAAATACAAAATTTCACCTAAAACATTAGAGCTGGTACGCTGTTATGTTTGCTTGCTTTACATTATAAGATAACGGAAGTTACCCTCACCTAGCTAACAATATACTGGGTAAACTTCTAAACTCCACTGCGGCTGATAAAATTGTACTACCGTGGTTCAACAAAATAATACTAATTCAAACTTATTACGTTGAAAACTTAACATTAGTTGACAAAGTGTAACTAATGCAACGTCGCCTATTTACTGCGAGATAAACGTAAGCGGTTTAGTTAGGCTTTGTACGTACTTTGGAGTTCTAATGTTAACTATAGATGTAAAATAATACTTAACGTTACAAGTCCCCGGAATTTTATTACCCTAATTAGTTGGAGAAAGGATACAACAACGTTAATCATTTGAAACTATGTCTATGGGCCTTATTTCTAGTTACACGGTCACAAATTCTCGGTGACAAAGTCAGAACCGCACAATATCTACGAAGCCATGATTCTTCACCAGTTTAGTAGACCCAATTGCGTAACGAAGCCGTTGCGAGACTTGATCATAGCTAAAAGTTACCCGTTCATCAACCACGCGACACATGTAGTGAATGCAACGCGAGAAACTTCGTTTTAAAAAAAACTGTATATTATAATGAAAAAAAAAATAAGTTAATTATTTTAATATAAAATTCAAATAAATCGGAGAACTTATTGCTTATAACTTAGCTGTACTTTAAATCAAAAACCAGTTAAGCAGGACCACTAACATTTATTTCAAAGTGAAAATAAATTTACAAAAAATATATTTTAAATATCTTTTGCTTTATAAAATATTAAAACCAGCATAAAAAATAAATGAGCGCACTAACCACATTTAAACTCATCATACGTAAAATGACAACCGATGTAAGCATCCACAAGCGAAAGAGGTGTGTCATCTTGTCAAATGGAAATCCGTTATCTCTGTCTATCCCTCTGGGTTACAGGCGTGAGAGCATATTTATTCGTATAAAAGTATTGGCACATAGAAAAGTCAGATATGTCTATTACAACTGATGTCTATCATAAGATTGCATCTAGCAGATATAAAGAAATAGAAAAAGCTGGAAATAGATTAAAATGTGTGTGAGCTGTAATAGTTGTAGTGGCTAAATTATTTGCCAACGCATTTCAAACGCAAATCGAATTACATGACTTCACTCCACAATCTACTACCTTTATATGTTTAGATATTCAGTTAGTTTATTGCCCGACTGACAGGAGGTTCCTTTATATAAATGTAGGGGGCAAACGAGCAGCGGGATCAACCAAGTGATCATCGTCTCCCATGGACATCTGCAACACCGGAGGAACTGCGAGAACTTGCTAAACTAGTGCGTACCATTTAAAATCAGGTGAGATAATGGTCAAGCGCTAGTTTATTCATTATAAAAAAACTGTTACGTATGTCCGTCCCATTGTAACCTCACTTAGGAACGAAGCGATTTGAATCTTCATTTATTATGCGTACAGAAAAGAAATGGAACAAGTTGTTTACATCAGTTTTTCCACCGATTATGATGTGGTTGGCTTCAAGAAAAGAAATACATTCTTCTCTAGGCTAAATACTAAACTGGTGCGTACCATTTTCCGATCATATTTCTAACAAGCATCAGGTAAAATGTAGTGAGGCAGAAGTTTACCCAATATAATCAAAATATCTAAAACATGTAAACAAACACCGTGCAATACACCCAATCAGAATGTGCCAAACCAACAAGTGTAGAATGTTTGGGTAACATTATTATTGTCAGATTGTTTGTTTGTTACTGAAATCCTAATTATTCGTCCAAACGTGGATGCCTGTAATTCCGAATGGGCCCGAAATCAGCGTTGATTAACTTTGCCCCGGGTTAGCTCAGTTATGAGTAATGAATATGTTTAAACAATGTACAGTTCATTATTTTATGAATACAATATTATCCAATATAAACTACGTACGTTTTCACAGTGGTAGAGCCCGTAATAACATCTGTTACACAAATGGGCTGGCTCGACCGGTGAAATACCACGACCTCACTGAAGACAGGCGTGAAGTAGAAGTATTCTGCTTTTCCTCTAAGGGGTGAGGTGACGAAAGTCTAATTCTAGTCCTCTTCTCCTTCCTATCATTTTCTAAAAAGGAAATAAAGGGACGAAGGGGGAAATGGGAAGTGGATGCATAGGAAAAAAGAATATCTTTTTTCTGTCTGTCTCCTCCTCTATCCATTAAAGGTAGGCAACGCAGCTTGTTGCGAATGTCTATGGGTAGCGATCACTTAATATCAGGTGAACCGTTTGCTCGTTTGTACCTTCTCCTATAAAAAACCGGAAAGTAGTAATTTTAAAAATATGAAACGTATCTAAATACAAAATTTGATCTCAATCGTCAGAACCGTTTCCGAGATAGCCGAAATATATTATATATTTAGGTGTATATTTATATACAGAATTGCTCGCTTTATATAATAATAATAAAAAAATATCATTTAAATCATGTCAGTCAACGCTGCGCTCGTAATTGTATAAAAAAAACAACGGTTTTGAAACTACGCCGTCCACTCGGTGAGTTTATTAGAGCGCTGGAGTTTTCGCCGTGCGATGCTGTTGAATTTTATTCGCTCAGTGTTATCGCGGGGGAAACAGACAGCCGCACCGCATAATAGACAGAGTTTCACAAAAGCTCACCGACTGTTCTTGTTGTGGAAATACAACAATTCTGACGTTGATGATAAAGACGAAAAGCAGGTTGTCGTTTACTTTGAAAAAATGCAAGATTCGTAATTATGACGCTTTATAT
>DWTW01002638.1:0-10786 GCA_018246275.1 Papilio slateri
AGTTCTGAGGTAACAAACATAAAAAAAAACATACAGACGAATTGAGAACCTCCTCCTTTTGGAAGTCGGTTAAAAAATAGATACCATACAAAAAGCGAACTTTCAAACTTTAAGATGGAAACAAAAAAACAGATGTAGATACCTATTCATGAAAAAATAAATTTCAAAGTGCAAAAACTTTGAAACAATCGCAGTTGGCAAAGTTTTAATGAGGGTATCATATAATACGCTACGTATTTACACGGGGAAGCCAATTCGGAGCTTTTGCGATCATAATTGAAATAATTTCACAAAAGCCGAACGCCCCTTGCCTGCGCCCGGCTTACCTGTTCAGCCCCTACCCATTCATCCCCTCACCGCCGTTTTCATCCGCTTTCAACCGAAACTGTTATCTATCTCTGTCTTACGTTTGTTAGTACAAATAGGAGTGAAGAGTAAGACTATACCTGGGGGTGGACGCTCTCTGTAGCGCAGTCTCCGTGCACCACTGCGTGCTTCAGGGAGAGGAGGACGTCAGCCGCCTCCCCCCCGCCCCGCTCCCTACACTCTCCGCCGCTGTTCCTGCTGAAAATAAACTCCTTATTAAATTCTTTGTTCATATTATGACGTAAGAATCTCACGTCAATACTGGAAATAATTTCGTTTCTTTTTTGATTTTTTTTACGAGTAAACCTTTCAATTAAATTAATAAATAGCTGACCCGTGCGACTAGGTATCTCATATCAATGACCCACAAAATACTGAACGTAATTTGTTCTTGCGTTAAAGCAATTGAGATCGCTCGATTGTATATATTTTCAGCGGTAGTAATTTAAATAAAATAGACTTAGAAAATGAAATTAATCACTCGTTAAAACTAATTGAGTCAATTAATCTTACAGTTAACTTGTCAAAAACAAAAATTCTACAATTCAGAAATTACAAAACTAGTCCGCTTAATTTAACAATAGCTTGCGATAATTATGTGGTAGACAATGTGAATTTTCTTGGGATAAAAATTGATACACACTTAAATTGGAAATCACATGTAGACAAAATTAATAAGAAAATATCTAGCTACTGTTATGTACTTTCTTTACTATCCAGATCCACGTCAGTAAGTGTGGCAAAAAATGCATATTTTGGGTACATCTATCCATTACTATCGTACGGTATAGTGTTTTGGGGCAATGCAAGTAATATTCAAGAAACCTTCGTATTACAGAAGCGATGTTTACGAATAATATATAATTTGAAAAACAGAGAAAGTCTAAGAAGCATATTTAAGGAAAAGAAAATATTAACATTAACTTGTATATATATCTTGGAGTTGTGTATTTTAACAAAAAGTAACTACGAATTTTTCCAACTTAAATCTACTGAACGCCGCAATTTACGTCCTCGTTATCAAAATAATCTCATAATGCCCCATATTAAAAATCAAATGTTTTACAAAAGTCACCGCAATAAGAGTACTCAACCATATACCGATTAATATAAAAGCTCTGAATGGTAAAATCATTAAATTTAAGCTGAAGAACTGGTTGTTGGAACGTTCATTTTATTTCATTGAAGATTTTTTTTATTATCAGCACGTAAATTAAATAATACATAGATTAAGTTATGGCTCTAAGTTTGTATTGTTGAAACTTTAAGTTGTTGTTCGCATTAAATTTTACACCTAGCTTCTATCATTTTGCACACCAGATGGGGTAACTGTTGATACTATTATACTTACAATGTATTTAATAACATTACCATTGTACACAGTTAAGCAATAAATGAATTTTATTATTATTATTCCTATGCTATGTGTTATTGGTGCTATGTTTAAAATAACAATAACAACCTTTTGGGAGTAGGAAGATATCTTCAAAAGATACACTTCTCTCCAGAGGGCTTTAACAGATTGCATCTACTAACAATAAAACCCCCTAGAAACGTCGGCATCGTTTTAATGCATAGCGATATAAGAAAACAAAACATTGTTGCGGTTTTCATGGGGAATAACATACTTTATGTTTCGATGAACATTTTTATCATTGACAATGGCTCATCAACCAATAGTAATATGTTATCATATAATTACATGGCGCAACAAAGTTGTGAATAGTTATATTTTAAATGTACTTGTTTGATAATACTTGAAAGGCGTATAACGTACCGTCGTGTCACATATTAAGTTACAATTTTCGTTTTTTAATAATCCTAAATTTATTATAATATCGTCAACATAACCTTCATGAAATATTAGCCGACTTTCTTCACAAAGCAAATTAAAAATACTGATAAAAATCTATTGTGTACATTGAAATTTTATATCAAAATGTTTGCTATTAGCGCCATCTATTTTACTTGAACGTTAACTGCTCTTAATAAGTCGCTTTGGAAAGTATGATGTATATAAATATATGCAAGTAAGGTATTTACAAGTCATTTTTTGTCAACAAGGCCACGGCGCGCAACCGCCATCTCAGTCAAGAAAATGTTTCCACTAGATATAGATGGCGTGCAAGTAAGACGAAAAACATTTTAATTTTAATGTAGATTTATTGTTAGCAATGACCTACAGATATTATTAAAAGAAAAACTGCACTACGCTGCATCTCCGTTTCACTTGCACGGTCTACCGCGCGCCAAGGACATCTCTTATTATAATAGGTTTTTCCTTACTTAAGCTATAGTGGTATTAATAACAATGATATAAATTATATTGAAATCTTTGTAGATTTTGATATAAACTCTACAGATTTGCTATAACTTCTATGCACGGGTTTATGGGATGGAAAGAGATTTTATAGCATAACTTCTGTCATACAAAGTGTTAACAGAAGAGACATATTGGTTCATTAACTAAATATTGTTATTAGCACATTAATATTTTTTATTGTATATGCAGGATGCACAATCACACCAATGTTAGAAATATATAATAGTTTAAATTAAAGAGCAAAAGGTTGGCATGGTATGGCCATCTTATGGGAAGGGAAGAATGGCATGTGACAAGGAGAGTTTAGATATGAATGTTGAAAAAATTTGGTATCAGTAGGGGAAGGCCTAAGAAGTGATGTATGGATTGTGTAAAGGTGACATGATTAAGAAGGGACTGACGATTGAAATAATATAGGTCGATTTGGAAGACAAAAACCTGTTGGCCTTACCCCACATAAAGTAGGAACAGGGCAGGGAGATGGTAAATGAGAGAGAGACATTGTCAACAACATCTGTTGCAGCTCGACCGGTGAAACGCCGCAACCTTATGAGGTTGCGGTTTTTGGATGACCA
The DNA here is from genome assembly GCA_018246275.1 of Papilio slateri. Classification (NCBI taxonomy): domain Eukaryota; kingdom Metazoa; phylum Arthropoda; class Insecta; order Lepidoptera; family Papilionidae; genus Papilio; species Papilio slateri. The sequence goes on from DWTW01002638.1 coordinate 3,265, forward strand.
GCAGGGAAAGAGTGCAACAAATCTTTGATACAAAGCGACCAAGTGCTCGGCAGCGGCCCGAGCTCCACAGGATTCCGGACACTCAAACCAGCGCCCCAACGCTAGTGCAAGTCATCTGGTTGAACCTTGTCCAGTTCATGTGAGAACCCCTCAACGCAATGGAAGGTATTAACCTGAACTTTGACTCCTTCAGCCCTAGGAGCGACTTCAGCTCCTTATAGGAGGAATGGCTCCAGTCGCCCCTCCAGTAAATCGTGCAAGAGGTGGCGCAGACGTTATCTTCTGCTATGGCAGACAGGAGTAAAGTAGAAGGGTTCTACGTTTCATCTGATGAGTGAGGTGCTGGAGGCCTAATTGTAGTCCTCTTCCCCTTGCCACCCTTTTATAATAAGGAAAGGGTGAAAAGGAGAAGAGGATTTGACAGGGGAGGGGATGGATAGGAAAAGATAATATCCTTTTTTCTATTTATCTCTTCCTCTGTCTATTAATAATAGGCAATGCATCTGCAACTCATTAGCTTGTTGCGGATACCTATGGGTAGTGGTCAGTTAATATTAAGGTGAATCATTTGTTCGTTTGCCACCATGTACTGTAAAAAAACAAAAAAAAATGATGTTAATAATATCAGTAAAAACCTTTGTGTTTAAATGGACAACGTAAATTATATTAAACACTGGCTTTATCAATATTAAATAAATTGTTAAGAATGTTACACATAGTCAGAACCACTTATAATTATATTATATCATTTATAAATTTTATAGATAACTAGCTGACCCAGCAAGCTTAGTTCCACCTTATTTATAATGTGTGTTGTATTACCTTATTAGCTGTATTAATTGCTCGATGGATTGCACTCAGGTTGAGTTGCCTCATTGAAGTACCTCAAGATATACATCAGAGATAACGTCGAATACGAAACATGTATTAGAAAACGCATTTTCTTTCATTTTCCTTTCTCATATTCTTTAAACACATCAAAGATAAAAAAATCTGTGCAACCGTTATTTAGTTAAAAGATGTGTGAATGACTAACACAACTTTGTATAAAAAAGTAAGTATATATATTAAACATTAACTACATAAAAAATGTAATGCAATATTGTAGTGCGAGTTGACAAACAAGCAAGCTGTGCCACCTCATTTTACGTAACCACTGCTGCTCATTATCCACTGAAACTCCTGACAGTTAAGAGCACCCGACAGGAATGAATAGGATTATGGGGTGATCAATCCCATACAATCAAGTGCCAGAAACACTACACTTTGAGAAAGGCTTTGTGACTGCGTGTTCCATTGCCAAAAAAGCTAAAGAACTATAGCTCTGTAAAGGGCAATGGCTAGATTTAAAGGTAGATTCATTGAAAGCATTCAAGGCATTTCTATCACTTGCATTAAAATAGTTTCTATGTTACAGTAATTATTCTCCGATAATATACTATGTATATTACTATGCCAAATATAAAATGCAGAATAAGCGATACTAATCATGTTATGTGATAAGTTTAACATTACCTCATATTTTTATAAATTTAACTAAACTATGTACTACATAGAATTGGTAAGTTGCTTGTGTGGCATCTTCTATAAACAATTGCGCACACTTACATTTGACACCCATTTGGTACATGGTATATGTTGTTGGGTACTAATTTAACTAGCCTACTGTGCCCTTCAATATATTCAACATCTGTTCATTCCTCACTATGAGAAGAAACCATTGGTGCGCCACATGCGCCCATCATATATGTAAATCAGTATTTTCAAAATTCAAATAAAACAATCCAACAACCCCACCTTCATCTATGTAGTGATGGGGTGCTTTTATCATTATAACGAATGTTCTGTATGATAGAAATCTGAATGTGAATCTTTGGACTTGTCTTGTACGGTGCTAATCTTCTCCATTCTTCTATAGCACCGAAGTTTGGACTTTTACAAAAAGATGAAAACTTTGGAAATGTGGATTTACGATGAATGTTAAGGATATCCTGGAGAAACAAACTACTCAATGATAGTTTTGCAAAGAATGGGGAGAGAAGTAGAAAATCTAAAAACTATCAAGAGGGAAAAAATATCTTGGCCATAAAATGCATAATCCGTAAAATAAAATTAGGGAAAAAGAGGTTCTGGAAAAAAAATTGACTGCAAAATATTTGCCAATGGGTCCACAAAAGCATGCATTCCTTATTCAGAACAGCCGTGTCAAAGGTTTTAGTTGCCTTGATGGTTGCTAACCATTGTTGGGAAATAAAGATAAAGAAAAAAGTGATAAGTGATTATTTTTAAAGACATGAGTTATTCCTATAATTCTACTCCTATAGACAATGAGAAGTCACCAAATGCAGCGGGAGTAAAATCTTAATGAAAGAACAGAAGTACAAATATTATTTTAGTATTCTTTTAAGAAATTGTACTACCCCAACTAAGAGCTTGGTAGTGTAAAGTTGTTTTATTTTCATACATCCTAGTTGTTAACCAATAAAGCATAAGGTTACAAGTAGGAGCTATGTCTTCCATATTGTGATTTTTGATCATCATCATTCATTCAACCTTAATAACATATATCTAAACAAATATATTTGTACAGTAGTATCAACATTAGCCACTTACTTCAACAGTTGGTGATGGTGATGATGAATGTGACAGGACCGGATCTTCAGCTTTCGACATGGCCCATGTCACAACAGAGACAACCACCATCAAACAAACAGTCCGTAGCTTCAGCATTTTGAACCTGCAATGAAATTATAAAACTAATTTGAATTATACCACAACTAAAACAGTTGTGGACAATACACTAATAAAATAGTATTATTCTAATAAAGCATCACTTACATGCACATAAGTGTAATTGAGTTTTAAAATAATGCCTTAGTCAACACTAATAGCTTTTTACATCAAGATAAAACGACTTGGCCACTTTTTTTCAAGACGAAGGTTATTTTCATACAGACAATTGTATATATCTAAGAAAGAACCATGACCACAGCAACAACCAACGTCACCGGCATACTGGTGAATGCCAATGCCAACAAAACATATACTAAGAAATATAACTCACTTTTTATTTATTCTTGATGACTTTGTTATTCTTAAAAATCTGAGCACTCTTAAATACAGTTTCTAACACATTTTGCTATATTGCAATCAAACACAAAACATAATTTAATTCTAATTAAAAATATCCATTTTTTCTTGATCTTAAAAATTACAACGTGACAATTCACTGAACTAGTGTCACTTGTCAATGTCATATACCGGTCATATACTATTGTCAATTTTAAGAAGATCCACAATTTTTTTTATTTACCATAAAAACCACTTAAATTATTTTACGTAAAAGCGTATCCTAAAATGAGATTTTAACAAAAGAAAAGTAATACTAAACAAAATATAGTTAAAATTACTTAATACCATTTCGCTATTTCAAGAGCTTTGACATACACACGTTATACATGGAAAGTACAGCAGTACGTACATAAAATTTAAATTATCGTATGACATCAAGGACATAACACAAGTAAAAACGTCTTCGCCATACTTATGTCGTGCAAATCCTCCGAATACGTATACCTACTTTATTTTCCAACATTCAATTGTACAGACAAAGGATATTACAACATCCTTAATTTAGTTACTTTTTCCCGCAAAAATTTAAATGTGTCGTCCAATTATTACTAGTGTGTTGTTTTGCAAAAGCATTTGTAATCTTAGAGTGGATCTTAATTACCTAATATTATTATATAATACCTCATACCTATCATTGACTTTTTTATGGAAGAAGGTGGCAAATGAGCAATCGATTCACCTGATGTTAAGTGCCTACTATAGGATCATCTCGCGGATAAATTAAACTCTTTCTACGAAACATTTTATTTTTTGTGGTTATTCTTTTTTTTGATTAAAATAATAGGTAGTACCTACCGTAGAACGGGGTCAATAGAAATCACGGGGTGAATATACACAAATCCAGGAAAGTTTTTTTAACAATAATATCTAACGATTTTCGTGAGTAAATCTTCTATTGTATTCGTATGTTTTAAGGAACCACATTTTTTTTATATTAGCAAACTCTGTTTTGACGTGAAGTTAAGCAAAGGTTAAATAAAATATGTTTGAAAGTCATTACCCGAAAAACGTTAATTTGTGCTCCAGAAAAGTTGCTCATTCTTTATATGATAAACGTTGTGTCCAATGATAAAAGATTGATTTTATTATTCTGTGATTCATCAGGAATAAGTTTTGTGCATCGGTAAGTACAATTTTAATTTAAATTTATTAATGTCCATGAAAATATTTGTATGTGTAGAATTTCGAAATATTGAAAGAGGGGAATAGATACCCCATATGGGGTCAATAGAAACGTAGTATAGGGTTGATAGAAACGAGAATGTTTGGAAAGAAACGAGTAGGGGTCTATAAAAAAATTGTTGTTAGGCTTGACACAAGCCTATGTTCTGTTGATAAAGTACTTAACAATAAATCTACACAAAAAGACGCGAGTAGTAATAAAATAAAGTATCCAACGACGATGGAGCAATCTGTATATGAGGGTATGTGCATGCTCACTGATTATGTATTGTATAACAATGGATACCAACATTATATTGTCAATATTTAGCGTAGTACTTAAGTATCTAGACAAACCTGTATTAGGTTTTAAGATATATTTTTGTGTATTTTATATTGTGTGTATTTTAATTTTCTTTAACTTACAAATTTTGAAATTTATTATATAGATAGTTAAATATATATTAAATTTACGTATATTTACCTTTGTGTGCCTGTTACACAGAGGTATTCGCCATTTGTTTAAATAAATTCACAAACTTATTTTTTTACTTAATTGCAGGTAAACAATATCTAACATGCCACGCGTATATAAAGCTAATCCAAGGGGCACAATATATAATAAATACGCCGTACTACACTAATGATGCCTGTATTCTCAAAGTTATGATGGATGATGATAATATGTATGTATGTGTAAATATTCACAAACATAATCAGGCAACTTACCTAAGGTGGTGAGTATAGAGCGAGAGAGAGAGAGAGAGAGAACCTATGATTATTTACCTACACATACTATCGAAACAGTAGCAGCCCTAGCATTTTTTTTCCATTTACCCATGTAGCGTAGCCATTGAACCCACATTGAGTCTAAATAGAAACGACATATATTTTTGGATTTTATGGAATATTTATAGTATAAAAACATTTTGTACTATTTAGTAAATGTAAAACCAGGATTAAATCATACTCTAACATAAATTGTTTCATACTTAAAGTTGGAAGCTTTGAGAAAATCCGTCTCAAACTCTAAAAATGTTTCTATCCACTCCATTTTACGGTAACATATTCTAAATAAATCTCAATAAACGCAGAAAGAAGAAAAAATATTAAATTGGAAATTTATATGATAGCATGATCCACCATTATTTTGCTGCTAAATTCATCAAAATATGTTTTGTTCGTACTCCCTCTGTCTTGACGATAATAACAACTATTCAAATTTCAATCATAGAGTAACTTGAATGTTTTGCCAATGTTGTGAATTTTCAAAGAATACGTAAGAGTAAATGTGAAACTGAAAATAGATTACACTTCTTTAACCCTTGAAATTTGCTTGAAACTGCGAACAGCAAATGTCAAACGTTTTTACGAGTGGTTACCATGAGTTCACACTGCTAAAAACCACACAAAACAACCTGTTATCTCTCTCTTTCTTAATAAAAAAAATGACAACATGTTTTAGATAAATATAAAATATTTATTAAATTTATTTAAATAAACTTAAAGGATATAGGCATATACAATAATTTTTATAACTAACTGTAACTATAACTTAACTTATAATACTTTATCTGTACGTTATAGTCTTTGGTACATAACTTGACAATGTCAAGTTTGTGAATTTTTTTAAACATCACTAAACTAAAATACAGAAATTCAATTCAACATCCAACAAGTGCAAAATTTGAAATACAGACATGTTTTTTCAAATTTGTAAATAAAGAACTGAAGGTTTAAGAAATACTTCTATTGTGGTGCAAGTGTTACATACAACTATTGAAGCATGGAATCAGCGGAACAGTCAGGTCCTTCTAGCAATGACCGGGTAACGACTGATGCATCGAGTAATAATGCGCCTGCGGTAAGGAATTGATTGGACATCAATAATATATTAGCATTGTATTTCAATGTCTGTAAAATGGTATGAATTTATTATGAACCTTTATTTATTGTGATGCTCCAAATCATTAACCTTTGAATTTGGATTAAATAATGCTAAGTTTAGATCAAGTTGTGTTATTATAAAAGTAATTATTGTCTTGTAATTCAAATAAAATTTATAAGATATTCTTTCTGGTTTAGACTTTTTGGGTAATTGAGTTGGGGATTTCAGGTAAACAATCACATTTTTTTTGTTCAATTTCATTGTATTATCTTTTTTACTCATATCCTATAGGAGAAAACAAAGCCAGCAACAACTGAGAATAAACCAAAATTGTCTAAAGGTGTTGAAAATGCAAAGAAAAGACTAAGAGCTTTTTCCATTCAGAAGAAGACACCTATTACACCTATAATTGTCTCAAAACCTACTAGCACTGGTCGTATGTATAACTTTTTAAATTATTGCCAACAAAACAAATATTTTTAATTTTATTTTAATCTGCTAATTATTATGTGAGTAATGTTAGATCAATAATTTTTGAGAGCAATTTTTTATCTTGAAATCACATCCTTTTGGTTTACAAATTGAAAATTTGTGAAAGTTGACACAAGTGGCATTTTTTATTGTACCTTCATTTATTATCTCTTTTTTAGATGCAACAGTTTTAATTGGGAAATTAAGTGGGGTAAAACCATCAATACCAAAGGTGGATGATGAGCAAAAGAAATTACCAAAACCACCCAAACCAGGCGCTAATAAAAAGGCTTTACAAGGTATGTATATATATCCTCCATTTACTTTTATTTTTTATGTGTATATACCACCATATATACCACCATAGTATATATAGGGTATATACCACCATAGTACAGCATAGTAACACCTAAATAGGCTAATGTATAGGTTTTAGTTATAGTTTTTTTATGGCTGGCCACCTGCCTTATGCCAATCCACCTTGGGCATTTACTTTTATTATTTCAGATAATTATTCCAAATTTATTCTTTTCTCTAATTTTCTTTGTACATCTTTATTGGTTTGGGTAGGTTGAAGTTTGAGTGAAGTATAACAACAAAATATATTTGTGTTGGAAATATGACTGGTAGTGTTGGTAGGGGATGTCTTAGTCAAACTTATATTAACCAGATATAGGCAAGGTAACAAGCAAGTTTGCCTAGATAAATGGATGTAGAAGTGAGATATATGTTTCAGCCTCTTAATTAACTTTAATAGTAATAACTTTAATAGTAATATAGTAATACTCGAATTGTCAATGACCGGGCTCTTACCGATCGGCTCGATTCTCTGGCCTTGCGGAGGGACGTCAGTTCCCTCTGCATTTTTTA
>DWTW01002639.1:0-10786 GCA_018246275.1 Papilio slateri
TCGTGGTATTTCACCGGTCGAGCCGGCCCATTCGTGCAACAGATGTTGTTGTTGCGGGCTCTACCACTGTTAGAGTTCTTGCAGAAGTATTTAATCAAACTATTTATAATATGTTAAATATATGATGCATTTACCTCATCGAACCACAGCAACGGGAATATTCCCGTGCGTACATTCGCCAGCTGCGGGAGATTGGGCATGTTGCGTAGCTCTATGTTGAACTGGATGCGCTGTGCTCCCTTCATCACGACACCTGTCACCTGTCATCGATATGCTAAATAGTTATGTGTCCTTGTTTATTATTATTATTTGCCTGTTAATTATTTAGGAGAGTAGTAAAAACTTTAGCCAAAACCTGTACAGTACCTATGGACTACGGTCATACTGCACCAACCCTACATAAGTGGAAAAAGGGCAGGAAGATGATGCCCGTTAAGTACCTATTTAATTGTATTAAAATTATCATATCCATAGCATACGATGTCGTTCAAGCCGGGATGCAGTCTGTTCGTAGATTTTTATGTACAAAGGGACCGACCAGACAAAGAGTATATTGGTAGTATTATCATCGGCAGTGGTGTAGCATTTCTTTGAACAGCAAATAAGTATGAAAAATAAAATAATCTCATATATATCTAATTTAAAATTGTTATATTATCCAACTAGCGGCCCACTCCGGCTTCGCACGGGTATTTAAAAAAATCAAAAATTCGTACGGTTCCCGTAAAATATTCTATCTTCTATGTTCATCAGTGATAATATAGGATTCTAACGGTGAAAGAATTTTTCAAATCGGTCCAGTTCAATGCCAAACAAACAGAGCCTATTCAATGCAAACAAACAATCAAATCTTTCCTCTTTATAATATTAGTTTAGAATACAAATTTAAAACCCTTAGCGAACATGTTACGATCATCGTGTATGGATCCCAAAAAAGCGATGACTGATTGCCTATTAATAAACGATATAAAAATCTAAGATGGACGCCACGACTCCGTGCGGGTAAGTGTGACGTGCGGACTTCGTAATATCACGCAAATTGTTCAGGTAACTAAACATTTTATTTATTTTACGTTTTCTAATTTATCACACTCCTGCAAAGTAGCGTTAAGGACACCAAAATAAGTCCTTTTGCATGAAAGTTTTGTTACTATGCGATATTTAAATAATCGTATTCCATATTTTGTTCCAGAAGGAAAATGTCATAAATATTGTCCTCTAACGTCTTCCTTATTACTTGCACAAGGAAATATAATAAAGGGTGTACTAGGAAATTGAGATGATTTCATTACGTGTAACAAAATCATCAGTGTACATTTATAGATTGTGTCATGACTGTCCCAATGATTGTTCGGATCAGTTTTAGCTTCCTAACGTTGTGTCAAAATGGTAGATAATAAATATTTATTATTATCTACTATAACTATTTTGAAGAAGATCGATAGGGCTAAGAGGTTCTGGAATGGCATCCTCGTACTGGTTGTCGCAGCATAGGTAGGCCTCCCACAAGATGGCCGTATGATCTGATAAATTATCACGTAACACTAACCGGGTCAAGATATATGAAGCTCTTGTGCTTCTCGCGGTCGGGGAAGAGGCCGTGGTAGACGTACTCGCGGACCTCCTCCGAGGCGAGGTAGACGTGCGGCCGGGCGAGGCGGGCGGGTGCGCCCTGACACGGCATCAAATTCAGCACGCCCATCAGCAGGCAGCCGTCGTGGCTGCCACTCCAGTTCCTGATGGAATAATTTTACTATCTAGATGGAGACACTTTGCCGACGAGAACCCCTCTTCCAACCGCCGGCGTGGACCCCGTCGTCTAGCCTAGACTAGCGGGTCGCGGTCGGCGGTTAGGGGAGGGGTACTTATCGGCAAATGTTCTAAATCCGGACTACAGGTAAAGGAAATTAGCAGAAAATACGTTTATGTAACTCCTTCCTCCCTTTTTCATCAGCTATTGAAAGCTAGTGGAGCACTTACCAATAGCGTATTGCAAGGATACCTTTGTTAATTTCCGAATGATATGGTGATATTATACAGAAGTACGGGTTTGTTGGTTTTTAAAAGCAAAAATAAGCACAACTTAACTATATATACACGATAATACGAAAAATGTGATGATGGATGTTGGATGATAGATTCACAGGTTTTAGAACCAAATGAGCCGCGTCTATGTCGACGAGAAAATTTACAAGTTTATCGCCCTCTAGGTGATTTTTTTTATTTTCATAAACGTAATAACATATTTATGTGAATAAGAATTATCTACTGGAATGTATGTTAGTAATTAGTCAATGAGTAAACTAAAAATGCGATGGAGTTCAAAGAGACCTGTACAGATAAAATATTTAGGCCTATTGAAACTCATAACATCCTCTAAACCTGTCACGAGCAGTGATTTATTCACGAATCTCCCTTATCTGTAACTCCGTCAAATGTATTTTTTAAAAGTACTTTTATCGTTTAAGAACCAAAGAATGCTACTGGTCCATTCATAAATCTGGCATATTCTTAATTATCTCTTTATATCTATGATCTGTATTAGTTTTTTTTTAAATTTGATTTAGGCAGATAGAATTTCACGCCTACTACTAAAGGTGTGGCAATAATTCGCGACGGGATATCAAAAATACACAGCTACAACTTTCTTCTTAAATTTGACTATTCAAAAAAACATTAACGTACAGTGTGAAAAATATTTATTGTTCCTTTATAAAGTTTTATGTTGTTTGTTTAACGATGTTTTTATGAACGGTTAAAAGTTTTTGTTGTATGATTATAACGCAATTTGAAAGCTTAAATAGCTTTTTCCTCTTTTTTCTCTACATGTTTAAAATTCGTGTCGCGTGAATATTATTATGTATTTAAGGGTCTAAGGTTATTAGGCACATGTTAAAGCTGATTGGTGATGCCTACCATTCGAGTGCTGCCTTCAAAATGCACTGACGTAAAACCATTGTTTTTTTTCCTGCCCTTCTCCCACTTTATGTGGGGTCGGCACAATACGACCGAAGTCCATACTGTAATAGGTTTTGGCTATAGTTTTTTTATGGACGTCAACCCTCCTCGGACATATAATATGAAATATTAGTAGATTATCGAAATAATTATCTAATATTTCTTTTAACCAAATAAACCAAACAAACGAAAAACTTAAATTTGGTTGGACATGGTTCACGATAATAGTCGAATGATGGATTCGAACCCACGACCATGTTGTGCATGTTTCACGATCCGTAGCCTTAACCATTAGGCTATTGGCGCTTCGTAAAAAACCACTGGTGTCATGATAAATTGTGTGTTATAGAGTGCGTACGGATATTTTATAAATCCTACGTTTTTTTTTAAATCGGACATTAAGACGCCGTTATTCTACAAAACATATTTTCTTTTATCTTTAACATACTAAGCCATTTACAGCATTTTTTTAGCATTTAAGACAATCCATTTCGTGTATAGTCATATTATGTAGCACGTGGTTGATTTGATCAAATGTTTCTATCAAATCTTTAGTTTTTTTATGTATGGGAATTATTACATTATTTTTATATATGTGAATAGTACAAATTTTCCTCTTTTATTAAATAGGCATAATATCTGCGTCTGAAAGACGTCGTGAGCAAGTGAAATATCTATAGAGAAATATGGTATTATGAGATTTATCATATTTGTAATGTATTGAAACAGAGGTCCAAATAAGAACAGAGGGAAAACATATTATAAAACGTAATTTCACATGTTATCATTCGCGTCTACGCATAATTGCCAATAAGTTTTGGCAGGCGCTTCCAGTGTTCACATCATACTTTGAAAATTTGCCAAATTCATCGTAGAAATAAATTATTTTGAAAAGCTCTGTAAACTATAATATCTGTATTCTCAATCTATTTTAATTATTATTTTTTAAATTAGACTTTATTTAAGAAAATATTTTCTTTCCTTTCACCATTCAGCTTATTCTATTCATAAATTTTTCATAATTGTTTACAATAAAATTTGATTTTATTTCACTTGCAATTATATAGTCGATTAATCATTAAATAGTTATTTGTGTCAAAATTATATATGTAATGATGTACTTCTGTAAAAATAGAAGTCTTACGCTAGTGCCAGTACCAGAGGGTATGTTTTAGTCGATTTATTAAGAATCTAAAAAAACATGCCATTAAGTTTATTTATTTATCGTATTAAATCGCAATTACCTCAAAATATTAAAATCAACAAGACAACAAGTCTGCGTAAGAAGTTATAAATATATGAAATAATAACGAACCTTCATTTTGTTAATAGCAGTGGATTGTCTAGTTTTGAGATACTCACTATAATTTAATCTCGTCAATTTTCTTTGTTGCGTGATTTAATTAATTTAAAATGTCTTCGTTATCTGATAAACGAGTTAATTTACTTTGCAAATTATTGCCAATCAGTGCCGCTTGATGGAGCCACAAATCTATATTAAGTTTAAAATAAAGCATTTGTCACTGTCAGAGAATAATACTTTAAAATCCATTCATTGGATTTTGTCTTGGTTGTTATATCATTGTTCAAAATACTTCGGTAAACTAGGCTAATAAGGTTAAAGGCTGACTTAAATTGTAAAATATTTTTAAGGCAGTAAAACTGAGTAAATTGAAGAAAAATATAAACTATAATAATAAATAAAGCACTCTTGCCCGGACGTGGGGGGCACAGTTTTTTTATAGAAAAATATTGTTTCCGTAGACGGGTATTACTTCTTACCGGGTGTCGTAATCTGGTAGAATGTCTCGGATCGTACCAAGTGGTGCGAATATTGAGACATTATAAATTCATTCATAGAATACAAAATGTATACTTACTTTCTACAGAAGCATTTGTTGGAGGGATTAACGCTCTTTGATGCGAGTGCTGCTTCCGTTAGCTCATAGTAGTAGGCGCTCATGTTGAAGATGGACCGCTTGCCGATTAGATCCACGAACAAAGACCTGTAAAATAGTACCATATTTAAGAGTACTTAGTCCATTTAAAACAAGTGATCAACACTTTTTTATCATATTTATTTACTTTTTTTGAGATATTAATATCAACGTTCATTGAGTTTTTTTATATCAAGGAATATTTAATGGTAGATGACAGCGCAAATATTTAGGAAAATTCCTTAGTTATGGGCTATAAAATAACAGTTTTGACGCGTCGAAATATAGCGCTTTATGTATTATACATCCATCCATCCGATGACGTCACTTGGCAGAAAAATATCTTGGCAACGACCCGCCACCCAATTCTCCATTGTCCGTTCGCCAATAAAAGTAACATAGCTGTAAAAATACGTAATAGTTCTTTGGTCGTGTTAGTCCTATATTACAACAGTTTTGTATGAGTTCTTCCTCAGGTTCAATAGAAGCAAATATACGAAATAATTTTAAGAATTTTTTGCTCCCAATTATATTAAAAGTAACGGTTTAAGTTTAACATATATAACTGAGTAGTATGGCCAGCAATGGACTAGAACCAACGATACCACAACTTCACAATATCAGATTGACATGCAGATGAATTCACTCTTTTACATTATCATCATTTGCGCTGTATGTGGGATGATTTGTGGGGAAATTCCTACCTCTGTTCCTTTCTTAATTTAATCTACATTCTTATTTCTACGACTAATATAAGAAATCCTTGTCGATATTCTTAAATAAAGACCTCGCTAATGTTCAAAAATCAAGTACATACCTGCAAATATCAGAGTCGTATGTGTACAGTTTCTCGGGTACATTGTTTTCGTCAATGGGGGGGAAGATCGATGAATCTGAGCCGTTGATCATGCCGCAGTAGGGGTCCTTCCACTCCTTCATAGTGCGCCTGCCTTGGTAGGACACGATGTGGCCCAACTCGTACACGTTCTCAGTGCCGCGGACCATATCGAACGGCCCGAGCTGAGTGTTGTTCCACTGGAATCGAAATTATAGATATACTAGCGGCCGGCCCTGGCTTCGCACGGGTATTTAACAAAAATGAAGCGCTATTGCGACATAACTGTAATAGACACACGGTATCCGGGACTATTTTGTAGATATTGATGTCCTCTATAAAATTGTATGACATCACTTTGCTCTATTTTCAATAATTTCCGCAGCGTACGCGATATAACGATTTTTGTGGTATTTTTTTTACACGTTGGTTTACATTATCAAAATTTTCCTACGGATCCCTAACCTTTTTGAAAATATTCTATAGCCTAGGGGGTAATGTAGGATTCTAATGGTGAAATTTTTTTTCAAATAGGTCCAGTAGTTTCAGAGCCAATTTAATTCAAACAAACAATCAAATCTTTCCTCTTTATAATATTAGTTTAGATGAAATTATTATCTATCGACGTAAGTGTTTTCCTTGTGTGTATTTTATTCGTACCGTATATAGAAATAAAAAAATAAAGCAAAGGTCTAATTAGGTAAGTTATTGCAATTTTTAACTAGATGGCGACATTCTTATTTTTTTTATTGTAATCATCCTGGTAAGGGACCCCAATAAGTATTCAAATTTTAAAAATTATTAGACATCTTGATTGGTGAGAAATTACATCGAAAGGTTCCGTTACCAAAGACAAAGGTACATACAAATAACTTCGATATAACAATATAACGTTTTTTTGTTATAGAAAAAGGTGGCAAACGAGCAAGCGGTTCACCTAATATTAACTGACCGCTACCCATCGGGGTCCGCAACGAGCAACGGACTTGAATCTGCGTTGCCTACGTTTAATGAACAGAGGAGGGGGTAAACAGGAAAAGGATTTTCTTTTTCCTATCCATCCTCTCCCCCGTCAGATTCTCTTTCCCTTCCTATCCTTTGTTTATAAGAAAATGAGAGAGATGAGAAGTGGACCAATCCGGTAATAAAAATAAAAAGTAACGGCCCGAGCCGAGGCTCCCGAGGGAGCCCTCGAGCTTAGTTACTCGTAAAGAGGTGTAGGCTAAGCGCCCTCTGCGCTCGGCCACCTCGAGCCCGGTGTAGCTGTAAAAGCCTCTTCCAGGCTAACAGTTGCAAGCCAGTCACAAATAAAAAATGAGAAGGGGAAGAGGTAGCATATACAGTCGCATAGAAGACAGTTATTGTAACAAAGTAGTTATCACTTAGTTAAATTTAACTACTATTTTTAAGCGACTGCACAGCCCCAAACTACCAAACAAGCTACTAACTTCAGTGTTAAAATAAAATTGCAAGACTTGTATTGTATTTCTTTCTAAAAAATAAAAAGAATCGCTAATTTACATTGCCTGTAAACATTCTTGTGTACTTTTATAGGTTTAAAAGAATTTTACAGCTATGTTATATATGTATAACCGGTTAAAAGCGGCGGCGTTCGTTCATTGACCTCATGGAATTTATGCCAAATCGGATTGGCAGGCTTGTGTTGACAGTAACCCACTTTGTATCAGGGCTTTTTTATAGAATTGATTAGTGCTAAGAAGTAAAATGAAGTCTAACTAATTGACGGCGCTAAAGTAAGGCCAAGAAAGGACCATGGTACAGGTTACAGAGTGTTTAGGCCTACAGGAGGCCGGTGATTATGGTTGCGGTTCAGCAATATCGGTTATCTTTGTGGCGATTGATGGGGGAGGCCTGGGTCCAGCAGGAGCCGCCGGTTGGGTGTTTCACAGAATAGCACAGTAGTTTAAGGTACGGACCGCGAAACATAGGCCCGTCAGATTGACTCCGGCATCATGTATTTAATTTATAAGTGCCTGGGCTGGGCGAGAGCGCTGCGTTATCTTGTGTGAGGTCGTGTTTTTCGTAAAAAATAATTAATACTCGAATAATTTTATGCGCCATTTCAAAACTTGAAGGTAAAAATTTGTTGTATCTTTTTGTAAGGAAATACACGTTTTGACGGAATATTAATCTGTATAGATGATAGATCAATTTTTACAAATAAACACTTTATCTAAATATAGAATTTGTTCCAAATAGTTAGGCCCGTTTCTGAGATCGCCGAAATATATAAAGACTTACGTGGTCGAACATCGAGAAGTAATATCCCTTGCCGTCGTCTGCGAGCTTCATCGTGGTCGGCCGCTTCGCGCGCAAGGTGCCGCACACCAGACCTGCAAGTATTCAAAACATGACTTTGTTACCTTGACCATTTTAACAGTTTAGTCTTCATGATCGATTTATATGCCATGTATGATTATTAAATGGAATTACATGTACATCAGAAGACCACAAGTTTTTTGGCCAAATGACGATTGGTTCAATGAAAAGTTGCTTAGTTTGGGCACTAGATAGCTTTATATTTTTCCGAATAAGTCTGATGGATTTTGTTCATAGTTACCAATTTGTAAACCACAGATTTTTAAGGCAGAAATTATAATTTCGAAATAAACAAGCTGCTCAAAAACTTGGTCAATCATAAATTATTCTTCCGTATAATAGAACTTGTCATTTTGTAATCGAGTTTATTATCATTGCCATTTTTCTCTCTGGACAACCTTTGCCTTCTATAGGTCACATTCAACTTTTAATAAAAAAAAAGTATTAAAATTAAGTTCCAATTACTGGTTCAGGCGTCTAGGGATTTAGTAAATATATTTTGCGCAGTTGGTTCGGTAACCGTTCATTAAATAAAATAAATAATAGTTTAAAAAACTAAAAAAAAACACGCTTTTAGAGGTAATCAAACGCTTTTAGAACGGTGACATTAATTTTCTCGTCAGTAATTTTATTCTTATTTTAAGAATTATTTTTTGCTTTTTAGTTTGATTAACTCTAAAAGCGTGTTTTTTAGTTTTTTAAACTATTATTTATTTTAAGCGGTACGAGCATTCGCAATAGAGATTAAATTCATGCAAAACGTTATAGAAAACTTTTTAATACAAACCTAAGTAATCTGCAATTTTAGAAATACTTAAAGAATTTTCATTATCATTATCAACAGAAACGCCAGATTCTTCGGTGGGTATTTGAAACGGCGCTCCATGAGCTTTTTTCAAAAACTGTTCAACATTGAGTGACTGAAGAAGCCTTTTCTGTAGCAAATTCTGTTTAATATTAGATGAATCTTCTTGGTCATGAACTTTACTTATTGGGACTTTAAATAAATCGTTTTTAACTGGCGGCATGTCTGAGCTGCAACTGCTATCAGATATCTCTGGCACTGTATAATTGCGAGGCATACTGAATGTAGACTCCGTAATTTTTACAGCATCATTGTTAGCAGCTCGGGATTGCCTCACTGGAACACAATCTAAAGACTGATCCACTTTGTATGTCTTCTTACTTTCGTTCCCAATTGAGTTTAATGGAGTCGACAGAGAAACTGTAAAATTAAAAAAAATGTAATATCTCATAGTGGAGTATGATAATATGAAATGTGACAGGTGCGCCAGGACCATACTAAATGGAAATCCGTAATATCTGCATACCCCTTTTGGTTACTGCCTTGAGTGGTTATCATCGTCATCTCGCTGCCCTTTACCCAGGTATATGGGGTCGGCACAGTTAGACCGTAGTCTTTACTGTATAGGTTTTAAAGTCGGCCGCCTACACACCCTCCTTGGGAATAATGTGACTTGTCTTCTTTAACCTGTGTGATCAAGGACAATTTCATTGCCGAGATAATCAAATGCCACCTGAACCGTTATTAGTCAGGCTCATCCCTTCTCTTCAGGCTCATCGTTACTGTACACTTTGTACAGATGATCGGTGTTCATTTCTTCTGTGTTACAATAACTAAGCACTAATTTCCATTCCTGTAGAGCCCGGGCCTCTCTCAGTGGCGTGATTATTTATATATTAAATTATTAGTCATGCGATAAAATGCTTACCTTCACTAATAGTAGGTCTTGCAGACCTAATTGGACTATCAGTCATTGTGAAAATATTTTTAAATTCAGGACATCTGTCTTGAAAATAACATCCCACTGACATATTTGTAGAGTTTTCCCTGAAAAAGCATTATTAATTGGACTTTAGTTAATAACTCCACGGCTAGCGCGTATTTTGCGTGTGGACGGGACATGGATCACCAGCCTAGCTCTCCAAAGAAACTCAGCAGGCCCTTGATGTTACCGGCGATTTCCGGAGCGATCTTGATGAGCCGAGATATTTAATCCTGTATAAAGACACTGCTGGGCAGTGTAGCATGACGTGGGACGCCGTTTCCTCCTCCTCCGTACATGCTCTGCATAGGGGACTGTCAGTTATACCTAATAATACCTATAATTAGACTTACATGATCTACAATAAAAACTACAGTATGTGTGTCAGTTCTGACGTTTTTCTTGTTAACTTACGGAATGTTATCTGATGTGATGTTAACTTGGGTGCTTTGCTGTACAGGCAATGGAGCATTATTAAATACAAATGATGCTTCTTCGGCTGTCATGTCTTTCTGTAATAATTAACAAATAAATATTACAATCTAAAGTTTTATTCAAATAGTGCCATAAAAGAAGGTCAAAACTGTCTACCAATGATAAAGAATGAAAGTTTATTCATGAATAAATTCTGCAAAATCAAACATACATTATTCCAGTTTAAACTTTTACTGGCCAGTTATAATGTAATTTTTTTTACACGGGAAGGTGGCAAACAAGCAACACCCAATATTAAGTGACCACTACCCTTAGGCATCTCCAACAAACTAATGAATTGCAGATGCATTGCCTACCTTTAATGGACCGAGGAGAGGACAAAAAAGGACATTTCCTCTTTCTATATATTCCCTCCCCCATCAAATCCTCTTGCCCTTCCCATCCTTTCCTTATTAGAAAAGAATAGGAAGGGAAAAAGGACTAGTTTTTAGGCC
>DWTW01002640.1:0-10785 GCA_018246275.1 Papilio slateri
GGGCCTCTCCCTTGCCCTCGATTGCCACCGACCATCGATGCGTGAGGTATGCAAGAAGGTCACCAGCGGAGCGGCGTCACCGTTACCGTCACCCATTTTAAGAAATTTGCAGAGTTCATGTCATCGTGGAAATCTGAGGACTTTGATTTGAACATTAATAATGCACCATTTATGAATCCATCTTTTGTTACAGCATGAGCGATTATCCAGCGACTTCCCGATGACTCTTGAAAGGAACATTCCTGGTTCCTCCTCACTCTGCCAACAACTTTTTGTATGATAAGTATTGTGTATATAGGTCTCATCTAAGTATACAACGGGTCGTTTTTTCACAGTGCGATTTATTCGTATTTTATGCAAATATCTTGCACGCCATGTGGTGACGTTCCATAAGTAGTTTGCGTCTGGGTTGACATCGCTTGTACTTGTAATCAATCCTTTTTAATATCCTGTGCAATGTTGTGATGCTTGCCTGAAAATTGATGTCTTCTCTCAGAGCTGCCAGTAATTTAGCCAATGTTGGTAATTCTTTATGCACAAAGTTAAAGCTGTGAATTTTTTGCCGGATAGCGCACAAATCTAACCCGTCTAAGTCGAACTTTTTCGGATGCGGGCGACTCTTCCCCGCGACAATTATTTCGAAGTACTCGCCGCTGTTATTCCTTCTTATGTAATTCTTGTTACAGTTTTCTCTGACACACCTGCAATTAAATAACAAACAATTAAAAGTAATAGTAACTTTAGGTTTATAATAATTTTTTTATGGAAAAGGTGGTAAACGAGCAAGCGGTCACCTGATGTTAAGTCACGTCTACCCATAGGCATCCGCAACAAGCTAATGAGTTGCAGATACGTTGCCTACCTTTAATGGATACACAGAAAAAGGATATTTCCTTTTCCTATCTATCCCCTCCTCGTTCAATCCTCTTCCCCTTCCCACCCTTTCCTAAGTAGAAATAGATTTTAATTTTCTTTAACTTATAAATTTTGAAATTTATTTTATAGATAGCATTTTAAAAATAGCGTATGCATATTTAATTTTGTGTGCCGGTTACACAGAGGTATCCGCATAAATATACAAACTTATTTTTTTACTTAATTGCAGGTAAACAATATCCAACATGCCGCGCGTATATAAAGCTGATCCAAGGGGCAAAATATATAATAAATACGCCGTACTACACTAATGATGCCGATATTCTCAAAGTTTTGATGGATGATGATAATATGTAGCTACAACTAAATCTGAGGATCTCATTTGAGGGAGTGATTTAAAAGTAATAAGACTGATTACATAATAAATAAGAGATAACTATTGTAATACTTTATGGTTCCTAATAATTATAACGACGTGATTTGTACTTTCAAGTGTATTTTTTAATAAAGTAAATAGGTACTCAAAATATTCAGTTACATTTCACAAACACAAAAATATTCACAAACATAATCAGGCAACTTACCTAAGGTGGTGAGTACCTGTGATTATTTACCTACACATACTATCGAAACAGTAGCAGCCCAAGCATTTTTTCCACTTACCCATATGGCGTAGCCATTGAACCCACGTCGAGTCTAAATAGAAACGACATATATTTTTGGATTTTATGGAATATTTATAGTATAAAACCACTTTGTATTATTTAGTAAATGTAAAACCAGTATTAACTCATACTCCAATATAAATTGTTTCGTAATTAAAATCGGAAGCATTTAGAAAATCTGTCTCAAACTCTAAAAATGTTTCTATCCACCCCATTTTACAATACTTAAACATTTATTTTATTTTTGTTCCGTTGTAACGGTAATTATAGTTTGTTAATAAATTTAATAAACTACGTTAGATTATAGATTAAATGATGAAAATACATATACTACGTTATAACATTAAAAACTACATAATCATGAATAAAAAGATAATTACGTAGAATGGAGTGTTTCGAGATTCTCAGCTGCTGTCACAGCTCAAAAATAAAACAAATATTTTTATTGTTATTATTTTTTGTCTTTGCTTGTTATTCTTTTCTGGGAACCATTTATATATTAAATGAATCTACTGTTATTTCAATACTCATTTAACGCATGATATAATACAATGGAAGCCGATTCAACTACGTACGATAATACGTATCATGAAAGTTCCAAAGTTGCAGATTCTTTACCATTCACGATCTGCCCAGGGTAAGATTATACGTTTAGTTATAACGTCATCATTTGACTTCGTATTATGTACTGATTTTTTTGTAGGAATTATAAGTTGTATCAAGAATTTATAAATGACACTGGAGAGAAGAACGTAGAAAGCCAGATTGTTGAACGACTCCAATACTTTGGTTTGTTGCCGAATATAATGAAATGTCCGTCGTCCAACCCCGATTGCAAAGTTGTATGCAAAGTAGCCCGGGTCATAGACAGGTATTTATGCCCAAATACTTTAAATCAACATACATACAGCCTTTTTACCTACATTTTCTTTTCTATGCATTATTGCATTCTAATCATTAATAAATTATCAATCTATTAAAATATTAATCAATAGCTCTGGCTAATATGTACATTGTTACCCGCTGAGTTAATTTTCATTTTTTTTTTTTTGGGAAAAGGTCTCGGTATGTAGTTTCTTTGTGTAAAGTCTTGTAATATGTAAATGTATAGGTTATAAAAAATAAATTAAAACCGTAATAACTGATAAACTTTATTAAATATGAATTACTATTTGACATAATTTTTTATAAAATTAATTAATGATTTGTTTTCTTCATGTACGATTGAAATTAGTTTGTGTTGAACATGTTAGGTTGAACATAGACCATATGCATAAGCTGAATGAGTACTAGACAAAACAGATACAATGGGGTTAGGTTGCAAGGAGCAACCGAAAGTCGCTCATTGCGTCTTAGGTTGTACATACATCATATGCACAAGTTGTACGAGCAAAGTGAACATGTTGTGGTAGCAGGAGACATATATCATATATGCCTTTTGGGCTAACAAATGTACTGAAATTTAAACAAAATTAAAAAAAGGGGGGTTTACGCATTCCCAAGGAGGGAATGCATAAACCCCCCTTTTTTTTAGGGGTAAGCAAGGGGTAAGTTACCCACCCCATTCCCTCTCCCCCTCATTATTAACAGGCAAGGATGTACATATTTACCATAGCTCTTACTCAAAGCCTCTTCGCCTTATTCACTCTATTAAATCAAATCAAACTCTCTCTGCTTAGTTCAAGTAGTTACTAAAACAACCTTAGCATTTGTATCTGTTGTAATGCAGATTTTGGGTTCACTGCAAATTGGATACTTCTAAAGTTTTGGACACTAAGTGCCAGTAGAACTGTTGCTGGAGCAAATGATTGTTCTATTCATATTTTTTTTATAAATATTTATCATTTTGTATGGTTTTAATAATAATAATAATAAAACTCATTTATTGCTTAACTGTGAACTTAATAGTAAAGTTATTAAATACATTGTAAGTATAAAAGTATCACCAGTTACCCCATCGGGCGTGCAAAATGATAGAAGCTAGGTGTAAAATTTAATGCGAACAACTTAAAGTTTCAAATCAAAATAACAATACAAAATCAGAATCAACACGTAATCTATGTATTATTTAATTTAGGTGCTGATAATTAAAAAAAATCTTCAATGGAATAAAATGAACGTTCCAACAACCAATTGTTCAGCTTAAATTTAAAGATTATATAATACCATTCAGAGCCTTCATATTAATCGGTAAATGGTTGAGTACTCTTATTGCGGTGACATGCGCACTTTTGTAAAACATTTGATTTTTAATATTGGGCATTATGAGATTATTTTGACAACGAGGACGTAAATTGCGGCGTTCAGTAGAAGTTGGAAAAATTCATAGTGACTTTTTGTTAAAATACACAACTCCAAGATATATATACATGTTAATGTTAATATTTTCTTTTCCTTAAATATGCTCCTTAGACTTTCTCGGTTTCTCAATAAAAAAGTGAAAATATTTTATTAAAAAATTACTGTTAGGACAGATAAAAAGAAGCTCAAATAATATAAGTAGGCTTGGCGCACACTGGCCACAAGTGGCTTTCCACTTGACGCCAATCTTGACAACGTTAAGAGGGTCAACAGATAAATTATGTTTATATGTTTGTGTTGAAGGTCACCTTCGTAGCATTTTACTCGCATGTGAACCCAGGCTAAAGATATCAGTAACTTAAATTCTTTTAAAAGAACAACGATACCTCATTGTCTAACTATTGATTTGAAGGAAGGGTTAGGAAATAATAGTCCAATAGATAGGACGGTCTCATTTGTAGAACAGATCATTCTGCGTTTAGAAGACCAATTGTTTAAAGTAACATTATAACTTGTGTATTATTGGATCTTTCTCTGCATTCTGCATGAAATGAATGGCCCTAATTTATAAAAGGCTTTCTTTTATACCACTACAAAAAGATGTAGATAAAATATAAAGTCTGTTACTCACTGTCTCTCCAACGCAGACTAAACGTAGAAATCACATCCATATACTTGGCTACTTGGCTAACATTGCCTTGGGGTTTTTTCTAATAAAGCTATCGTTTTTATACTACGTTTAAAAGAATGACTCAGAAAAATGTTTTTCGACGATCACCTCGTAACTTAAGTACCTAGTTACTCTACATTCATTCGAAATCCATATTTCCAGTATGTCGTACCCTGTCTCGAGGACCTTTAGTTCATCCAAATTCATTTCAAAATATGTTCAAGTTCTTTTTGTTGTAAATGAACTTCATTAAAATCTCACTAGGTAAAATTTTCACATTAAGGACGGTAAATATGCATTACTAAGGCAACCATTATCGTACTTTGTGTTGTGTTGTGGCGCGGCAAAGCGTGCACAAATGTTATGAATTAGTTAAAGAAAACTTCAACAGCGTTGTTAAAGTTTGGTGATTTTAGTCGAGCGAGTTTAGTTCTAGTTTCTTCGATAACGAGGAACACGAGAATTATTTTTTTTTATTTAAATTTACTCTAAAAATTAATGCACAAAAAGGTTTTAAAGACTTGTTTCTAGATCGGACAGTGATTGAAATTGTATAATATCTATTATATATTTATGACTTTAGGCTGCAGCAGTTTTATAACATAAATGGATTGTCGATAGTTATTTAAAGAAACGGAATATGTTAAGCTGGAATATAAATTAAGTATATTTATCAAAAAAGGTAAAATTCCACCGACTGATGGATGTGAAACACATTGTTGCTCATAACAAGTACTTGTTACGAGTCAAGTAAAAAGCCACATAATCCTACCTATTTCAAATCTTATCGCATGCCGCATGATAATAATGCTAATTATTGTCTAGGCAATAGAATAATATTATGTAATATGAGCGTCAATTTTCGCATACCCACATCGTGTTTATATTTAACTAGCAATCCGTCCTACCTTCGCCTGGGTAGATTATAGACAAATAAAAAATATATATGTTACTCACTAATAGAAGAACTTTCTATTGGCGAAAGAAGTTTTAAAATCTAGGATTAAGTAGTTTTTGAGTTTATTCGAAACAAACAAACAATCAAATCTTTCCTCTCTATAGTATAGAAGACAGGTAACGCTATCTAATGTTACTTAATTAATATTGTTAATTACTTCGGCTTTAATTTTTAGGCTAAATATATTTAGGCTTCCTGATACAATTTATTTCAGGTGCAAAGTAACGTGGGCGATATCCTACCTCTTAACATCCTATTAAGATATTGGTCATGAAAGATTTCATATTAAATAAAAACCATATTTAATGAAAAAATACTTTATTTGCAATAAAAATACAGAGCAGTGGCATTTGCAGAGTTTGGTTATCCTAGTGATGCCCACACTAGGCAATGCCCGTATCGTGGGCACCGAGTTTAAGTTTAAAGTAATTATTTAATAAATAACAATAACGTTTGATATTCCACAAGCTTAGTTTTTCGCCCCCTAACCGTTGCCAATAACTTTGTCGAGTGGCTCTTAATGCTTAACTTGTCCATAGAACATGAATAATGTAACGGATATATGGGTCAAAAGTAGCGGCCTCAAATGCCTGATTCATGTAAGGCTCGAGTCAATTATTGATCATTTTAAAAATTAAATACCTGCCTAACAAAGAACCGGACGGAAATTCGACGGAAAAAAATAGTCATCATGTCTTTTAAAGACAGTCTTAAAGTCACCTACGATGGATCATTGGAGAAGGACTATATTCAGCAATTGACTAATAAATTCAGATGTACAATGACGAGTTATACCTCTGACCGTCCCACTTATGTAATACAGTCGTAAGCGCGAGTGTTTTTGTCTACATCTTCCTAAGTATTTGGATGTTTTACAGACAAATTTTATTTTTTATGAAATAAACATTTTACCGGTAATATTTCCCAGTTTCCTAAAAAATCAAATTTCGAACAATATCCTCTTAGTGTTTTCTCTGTTTACTTCTTATGACAAAACATTTTTAAGAACCAATCAGCAAAATGTACAAATGGATTATCGTTCCCACATTTCGTAATCTTTGATTTGTTAGACGCTATGTCGAAGTACGAAAGGAAACTTGGCATAGATATCGAAAGGGATACCTCATTCATTTGTATTCCCGACGCGTAAACAAAGATAACAACAATTTGACGAGCGACAGATAGTCTGTTCGACGTTATACAGAGTCGTGTTGAATAATATCGGTTCTTTAACATTCGCGAACACAAATTCGGATATAATTTTTCTAATATATTGTACTCATATTCACGAAAAAAAATCACTTCATGTAGGTAATACTCTTAAATAATTAATTTCACTTAATTATAGATATTTAAAATTTTTATTTATCCGGATATTTTTGAATGCGTATTTGTTACATAGCTATTATAGATCTAACCTGAATTCATTATAGTGCTCACGAGCCAGGTAAGCATTAAGCTGATCTAAAGCACACTATTGTGCACGTGAGACAGATATAGGGATGAGAGGCTTAAGCGGATTAAACCTGAGGCGGTTGATTATGCCGCTTGATTTACGATGACGCGATATTCCGAGCGCCGGGGAGTCCCGGAGCAGCGGCGAAAACGAACAATTTATAGTGTCGAAACACTCGATATAATCAGGGTCGCAAAGTGGACATGTGTGAAATATGAGACCGCACTCTGTCAGCATTCGAATAGATGAGGGTCGCTGGATATTATTACTAAAACGCCTCGTTTTAGAAATGGAAGTCGACATGACACGAAGCGCCACTCGCTCGGGAATGCTCGGGGGGGGGAAACAGGCCGCTTGTATGCGGGTCGCGACGGTGATTAGCCTTAGGTAAAGACACCTTGTAGCCCAGCCAACCTTCAATCGAACTCTCGAACGATTTTCTACAGCCTTCGTCTCCTATTACGCCTTTTCATTAAATGTATCGAACTGAATCTAATTTGTAACGTGAAAGGAACTGTAAAATGTTTATTGTATAACCAAAACTCCGTTTACAGAATCTAGACGACTTATAGCGAATAGTCTATTTTGTTTTATCTATATTTGTAAACAATTTAAAATTAAAAGTTTTGTTTTAGCTACATTAACAGCATAGTGGCCGGGTTAATTTGATAAACATTCACGTTTTTATACCGAGAATGCGAATTCGAACCGAATTCATACGATTATGAGATTATCTTTCTTGTTTAACGATTTAATTGTGATTGATCTATAATCTAAATACGTACGATAAAAACTTTCTAAAAAATCGATATATATGTTGAAGACACAAAAGTATGTTGTTTCTTGCTTTCCTTTAAACAATTAACTTAAACTATAAAGTTTTATACTGTGTCCAATTCTGTATTTACCTTACAAACAATGTCTGGCATAAATAACATAAAAATTTATGATGATTAAAAGAAAACATTATGTAATAGCTTCATTTATTTATAACACAAAATTCCCCTTCTTTTCTTGAAAGTTATTTCTTTGTTCAAATAAATTGTGTTACAGCTTTATCATAAAGTAAAAATTTAAGATAAGGCTTACCTACTCTCGTATTAATTTGGTCGTTATATTCCATCAGCTTTACATAAATAATGCAACAGCTGGGATTGTGTGTAACAAATAACGTAAGATTTATCTGAGAAGTTTTATTGTGTTAAAAGTATTCTCGTACCACGCAACGTTTTTTATACTATAAGGAAGCAAAAGACAGTCTCTTTCACCAACTCCCCGTGAACATTCACAATAACTCAGCAGCCGCAAAATATTGCTGGACTTGGAGGAAAGAATACGCTGTCTTGTGGCAGGATAGGAACCCTAAATCGGATCAGTTTGGAAATACCGCTGGGGACAGATCAACACAAGCAGTTGATTGAGTGAGGCACGAAGTTGTGTGAAAACCATATGGGGAAAGCCAAACATCATGGATGGATGTCATTAGGAATTCTAAAGCAGTTTATAGTAACCATAGTGAAAAAACACTACTATTCATTTGCAATTTTTGGAAGAATGAAACAGAGACGAAAATTAAACCTGGCCACTGAAAAGCATTGATACCATTTTAAATCGACAAACTATCACCAATTCCATTTAAAAGGCGCATTTATAATAATCGCAGAATTTAATAATTTAAATTTCCGAACCGTGCAACTTATGAAATAAAAGCCAATACGTAATTTCACAAACTGCAGCGCTCATTGCAGATTTCGAAGTGGCTTCAATTGCAGACTATCGTCATATTTTTCTGCATCGCAGCGAATTGCGATATTTCAATACGCTGCTGTGACGAAAAACAATGGAGTGCTATTTGACATAGGAGCAAACATGCGAGATCGATACCCGTTAGCGTCAGAACACGTATGCATTTTAAAATCGTAACGAAAAGACGTAGTACTGTTGTAGTAACTGGACTTTGTGCATCGCAGACTATTGGAGTTTAATTAATTTTCAAACGAGATCAAAGTATTAATGTTAATCTTAATTAACTTGAGCCGTATTTTCTTATTTGTACTCTGTAATATACGTACCTACATAAACGTAATGTTCATTACATATGACTCATCATCATTTCTTGTCGTGATGCAGCGAGATAAAAATGACTGCTTTATAATATCCGTAACCGCATTTGTTTTTGTTTCAACAATGTTTTTTTTTGATGTTTCTCCTAAACTTATTTTGGATACTGTGCACCAAAATTTTCAAAATCGCATTAAAAATGACGACGGAAAAGATTCCATTCTTACCTTATTAATTTTATCTTCGTCTTCCAAATACCTAAAAAGTATATGTGTGAACACGAAAAACTTGTAATGCAAATGTTTGAGTTAATTTAAGAACAAACATACCTGAATTTGGTTGATTGTCGGAGTTGGGCCGGGCCGAGGGCGCTCCGTCTCGCGCCTCTACCTCCAGCGCGTACGCTCCCTGCTTCTCCCTGTCGAACACCACCTTCGTGAAGATCTCACCGGTCTGCATGCTAATCTCGAAGAAGTCTTTGCCCTCGTTGCGCGGCGAATCCACGATATAATAGTACACCTAAGACAGGAGAAAAGATATATAAGTAACTAAGGTAAAGAACTGAATTTCTTGGCATCAAGGATTTCAGCAATTGATACCTTTATTTCGCAAGAAATTACTTATGTAAATGTTTACTTTATCCAATCCCCAAGGCAATGGTATTTGAAATCTGTTACAATATAAATAAGAGTTATAAAGCACTCGCTAGTTTTGACCGAACTTAGGTCCCAGATGGGATAGAGGGTACTAACGTGATCCAACAAAAATATGTGTGATTTTTTTAAAATAAATGACTGACATAAAAGCTTTAATTCAGAACCTCGATAGTTCGAAATCGTATTTTGATGGGTTAAATGTGATTTACTAATTAATAAGTGAAACAGAATGTAACACAAGTTTGCATACTGTTTCAACCGCTTTATATAATTAATGATAATTTGTAGACACGATTAATTCAATGACGATAAATTTACCATCGCCTATTTGCACACACAAATGAAATATTGAATAAACATTAACTAAAAATTATAAGATTAAATATTACGTTAAAAAATATAGACTACCAATGAGCACTTTTAAAATTATTAAATTTACCATTTTTTTGCTATTACTAAAACCATTATATGCAAATTCTTGCATGATTTTCTCGAATTTAGTTTCAATATAGATGTCATATTATTCATATAAATATCCAATCGGTGATATGGTAAGAGTAGTATCAGATAAACCAATGCTCACTTGGGTTTTATTCTATCAAATAAAACTTAAAGCGATACAGAAAAAATATCCCAAAAAATGGTTCTATCCAACGTCTTTCGATTGCGATTGATCGCAATACGAAAAAGCACAACCCTAAATTTTATTTGTACAACTGTGGATAAATTTGAAATAACATGTTATCCAGAGGAGCATAAGCGTTTTGACTTAGTATTCAAAATAGCAATTACATTCAGTTGTAAATAACCGTAGCATTAGGTAGCGTACCGTAACCGGCAAGTAAATTCAAATCAAATATTCAACACCACCCTACAGGATTTGAAGTGATATGTAAATCAGTTGTGCAGCCAGACTCACTTGCTCTAGGATATATATGTCACTTAGTGTAAGTGAATTTTGCAGTCCAGGTAACTTAATACTTGTGTCGCTGCCGGCCAATCTACGTCGTTTGCTGTACGAATTTGAGGACTTTGTGCACTCTGCCTTGAGAGACTTTCAGTATTTGCAAACTTTGTAATCTAATTTCAGCTCTAAACTTGCGATATCGGACTTATAACAAATATATCATTAGACCACATAT
>DWTW01002641.1:0-10785 GCA_018246275.1 Papilio slateri
ATATATATATATATAGGAAAATTTGATATTAAAATGTCAACTTAATTAAGAAATCGATTAATTACTCAGAGTTTATTATAAGTAAACAAATTGCGTCGGTTTGTGTGACTATCTCGGCATAATGTTTCATTTATTAGATAAAGATACATTGAACTAAGTGAAATATATCAAAAATCGCAGGCGATCCGTATTCGTTTAACAAGTTAAATATTACTACAACTCAATAAATTGTTCGAAGTCTGAGAATGTATGCGGTGAACTGTTAACAGTTGATTGCATACAAATAATGTAACTAAACTGAATGCAACAGTGCTGTAGACTCTTACTCCCATAACTCGAAGTAATCAATGATCTGGAAACTAAGCTTTGATCATAATTACATTTATTGTAAACTCATGCCACTAAGAGATTAAAAAAACATTAATATTTATGGTCATCGAAGAATACAATGAAATATCACATGACACAATATATAAAAAAAAAGTTCTCACCGTATATAATATGATAGATATTAAATAGAGGCTATACAGGTTTCCAAATCCATTTTAGGAAAATACGGAAAATTAGCGTCTATAATACTGTCTCGATATAAAAAAGAAATAAAACGAGAAACGAACAATATATGAGTTACCGCTAAGTTTATTCGCGGAATCGTGTTGTTAAATATTTGGTATATTAATCGCTTCATAATGTACATCGAACATTTCTCTGAATCGAATATTTATATATAGGAATACTAACAAAAGGTAAATTATGAAATCCCTACGTAAATTTGATCAAAAAGTGTGAGTTGACAATTTTTCTTCCTATATAATTACCATTTTCCTGATCAATCCAAATAAATATTCAAATATATGTATATGCTATCGAGTACCTTCTTAATTAGCTATCATCTGTATAAATCCAAACTGTTTCTCAATAAAGTTACATTGTAAAAGATTATAATTAATTAAAGATTGTATTGCAAAAAAGTCTGTATATTTCACAAACGGAGAAGGACACGGCAGCTACCCGTGGGACTGTGACGTGGAAAAAGTGTAGGTTTACCCAGCGTCAGTCACACGGAGCCGGTCGACGACGACGTCTAATTTTTATAATAGAACAAAAGAAACAAACAATGCCCTTCGCCGAGAGGTATAGGCAGAGTTACACCGTAGCCTGCGTTTGATTGAACGCATAAGAATGTGGGGTATGGCGGCAAAGCCCACACCTCCCGGTGCGCGAGCGAGAGAGACGCGGGAGCGACTGGGACGCCGCTGGCGCAATTACCTCGTGAGATTGTTGAATAAATTTACATTCAGTTGATTGAAATAATAATGAAATTGCTACAGCACACTCCGCGGCGCCGTACGAGATATTTAAATGAATAATAAAATCATAATGTTATATAAATCGTGCATGATACGCGTCGCCATTTCTATGATAATTAGCTTCTTTCTCTCGTCTATTGAATAATTCGAATTCGTCTCCAATTCAGTATACATTATTTTAAAGAAAATATAATATTTTTATATTCATGTGAAAATAAAATTCTAAATTTTACATTCGTATGTTAAATTTATTTGACAAATTATTGCAAAATTTAAAAAAAAAGGCGTATTTAGAAAGGATGCCAGTAAATCCCATTACGAAGCAATTGTACACTAAGTGGATCAGTGCGAGTTAAGGTGTAACCGTTCACAAAGTTTATCAAAGCGAACTATAATTCTCTACAGAATAAAACATTCTTAATGAAGTTTCTTGTAAACTATGCAAAACTGAAACAAGAGAGTGCTCATTATACTACTCTGAATATTAAATAAAACGTAAAAATTCTGTAATTCGCCCCGAATAGCATGCGCGTTTTCTCATACATTTTGCGAGTGCGACGTAGTCTCTATTGGAATGATAGAAACTACAAAGAGTATATAATTATACATCCTGACTTATACAACAAAACGAAAATGTCGCATCTTGAGATAAACAATATGCTTCAATGAAAGGAATCGACCTGAATGCAACCCATCCAGCAATTAACAAACATATAGGACATATAGGAGTATAAGAGTTGAAATTAGAACCACAAATCAAGTAAAATGAGCGCAATCATTACTTAGCATTAGATAAATGATATGTGGTCATTAAATTAGTAATCAGATATCAGTGCGGCGCTTCAACGTGTTCACTAATCGAGTGCAGATAATCCGAAGCCCGTTACGTCACGCCAATAACACGCCACGCGTGTAATCACAAAATATGTACGAGCGGGAGCTTAAATGTCACAGCCGGGCCATGGCCACGGCTCGCAGAAGCTGGATAATTGAATAAAGGAATATCTGTTATTGGGCTCGAAATACGCGTAAACCGGCTTATTGCGCCACCGGGCCTGAAACAAACTGTATCCACTGTAAAACACACGTGGCGATATTGCAAATTGCACCCTGTAATTTTTACCGTACTCTAGACAAATAGAATACGGTTAAAGAAAACGGACAAAGACGTTTTCTTTAATGACAAGGAACGTTTTCTTTTTCCACACTACACTGACTTATTCATAGTAATTTGTATGTGGACAATTGAAATTGAACGGCGCCGGTTCTACCCCCGGCGTATGATATAGTAATTTGTTAGTTGATCGCTTTGCGGACGACTAAACAAATTAGGTGTTTCGAAAATAAATCAACCGCTAAAAGAGACTGCCATCAAAAGAGTTGTTGGTGTATAACGTACAATATTACTTTCAAACGTCAGAAAGTGAATTGAAAATGTAAACAACCTAGTGGAGCAGATTACATCAGAACAAATTATATCAGACTATTATACATTTATTTTAAAATATATCGTAGAGCTAAGGGTCTTGTTTGACATTGCTTGCAGTTTTTACTAGCGAGAATAAAGAATGAAAAGTTAACAAAGTTAGTTGGGTATAAGTTTAAGATAATTTAACAGAGAACGATTATATCAGATGTGCAAATATTTTCAACATATGTTTAAAATACATTCTTCCGAAATTCATCCTTGACCTGGCCCAAGAGGTCAGGAGACGACCCGGCGGACGCACCGGGAACTATTCGAACGGAAAAATCGGGTGAGGCAGTGCGGGAAGGAGAGCGCCGTCCGTCGAGACGTGATCCGTTGCTTAGTGGGCGCAAGCCGTGGCGAGGGGTCACCGAAGGCGGGCCGTTTGTCGCGGGCGACCCTGACCTAGCTCAAGAGCTGAGGTCACGTGGCCGGGCGGGGGTGAAACTCCGGCCGTTCACCTTGAGACGTGCAGCTGAGGCGGATGCGATAGCGGTTTGCAAATCGCTTCAGCTCAGAATAGTACGCCGTTCAAGGCCGCATTTGGGGAGCATTGCCCTATATAGCGAGATCATAATATTCGAGAGTGTCGGCAAGATGATTGATTCTTACCATAAAATAGTGGTATGATATCAGAGCTTGAGGTGCTAAGGAAAATAATTACCAACATAATACTTTATAAATGCGTGTCGGAGTTTTAGTGCGGAAGTATACATATCTTACTAAAAAAAATTAGCTGCATGCTTAGGATTAACTATAGATAAAAGACAATTACAACAAGACCGACTTGCTAAGTTGCCGTTATTAAATCCTAGCAAATAAATCAAAGTACTAGTCCAGTTTTTTATTCACTTCATTGCATTGTAATGATTATACGAGGACGACTTTTTGAAGAGGAGATTGAAGAGGAGTTTATAATGAGTTAATTATTTTTTATACATTGATGTAATATTTATATTGAAAGTAAATAATTGAAATCGGACTAACCTTTAGTTACTCGATTGCGATTTAATATAGTTTATATTTTGTAAGTTCATGCCTCTTATTATTTCAATAACTTTTTGAATAATAAGACAACAAAGGAAAATTAAGTGTAAGTCATAAGGTCATAAGGTCGCGATGGCTTATATTAAAATTAGGAAGTAGTTAAATTAGGCGCAAGTGATCGAGATGGGGGACATCCGCCTCGCGTACGTGTACGCTGCGTGACATTTTGCTTATTGAAACGACCAAAGTTTATGGAAAAATATTTTATATTATTTTTTATGGAAAAAGGTGGCAAACGAGCAAGCGGTCACCTGATGTTAAGTGACCGCTACCCATAGTCATTCGCAAAAAGTTAATGAATTGCAGATACGTTACCTACCTTTAATGGACAGAGAACAGGATAGACAGAAAAAAGGATATTTCCTTTTTCTACCCATCCCCTCCTCGTCCATTCCTCTTCCCTTTCCCATCTTATCCTTATTAGGAAAATATGGGAAAGGGAAGAGGACTAAATTGGGCCTCCGACACCTCACTCATCAGGCGAAACGCAGAATACTTCTACTTTACACCTGTCTTCTATGAGATCGTGGTATTTCACCGGTCGAGCCGGCCCATTCGTACAACTCAAGTTATTGTTATTGCTGTTGAACATTTGCATACATATACGTATGGGGAAACATCCTATTATACATACGAGAGATTTTATACTACTTCTGAGAACTCCAAAATGCAGGGTAACTGAATGGTTTTCCCCCATATAAAGCAAAACAATAGTTTTTATAATTGCATATATGAAACGGAATTCGATTAGCATGCTATCCTTCAATGCAATGCATCACAAACCTTCATCGGACCTTCACAAGGTTTGTGTAGGCATCGATACAGCTATCCTAATAAGTTTGTCAGATGACAAACACCGATCTTTCGAGATGTTGAATTAAAAATTCATCATAATTTATTATCGTTTAATATTTTAATGTATGTTGAATATATTATCGTACATAATAGATAGCGAGGTACCAAAAGGGTGGCAGATCCGGCAAAATATAAGGAGGCTCTGTTTGAACTGGTCAGGATAAATAGTGAAAGTGAAATCGGCTTAATTTATAAAAACTAATTTTTTGACATTCGTAGATTGACATTATTAGCATAAAG
Source organism: Papilio slateri (assembly GCA_018246275.1). Lineage (NCBI taxonomy): Eukaryota > Metazoa > Arthropoda > Insecta > Lepidoptera > Papilionidae > Papilio > Papilio slateri. Next base: position 4,921 of record DWTW01002641.1, read on the forward strand.
ACCGTCTAATCACACTAGCTTTTACCGGCAGTTGCGACTGGGTTAATGTCCTTGAGTTAAGTTTTTTTTCGGAAAGATAATATACGTGCAAAATCCTACCAAATTATAATTGCCTGGTTACCCTACAAATGCGACCTCAGGGCGTGCGCATCCCTCCGTGATCGGTGAACTAATTATGTGCATTCAGCCTGTTTCTTCATTGATAAATATTATTTATTTTACCCGTACTTTCGTTCGCGATTATGTCCTTCAATATTTGTGATATAGATATATAGATTTGACCACCTTCTTAAGTTTAATAAAAGAATAATACTGGAACTTCAATTTTTTTATCGGGATAGGTTAGGTTAGGTTTCCATATATATACCCATATTACGTGACCTCGTTGTTTTTTTACAATTTACCCCTCCCCTCCTCCGTGACCACCCCTAGTGTATGCCAAGATCCTCCTCCCGTCTAGATTTTACGTAGTAATTCATAAATATGGTTTAAAATATTTTTTTACAAACAGGCAGTTAAAAGAATTAATTGATCATATATCTTTATTGATACGGCGTCAGTTTATACAGCGCGCTATATTTGAATTAAATTACATTAGCTCGAATACGCGCGACATTTCCCTAGAGGATATTGACTACGTGACGAAAACTATTGTGTAAGATTCACATAGTATGTGGTACGTTCCTTTGCCTATCTTTCTTATGTGTGTGATATCTCACACACATAAGAAAGATATATAATACAATAATAAAGATACATAATATATTATATAATAAAATAGAAAGATATATAATAAGCATAACCAGTCATCAAGGTTATATAAGAGTATATATAAAATATATACTGTAAGCTATCCACCACACCGAATCAAAGAATGCCTTAAGACATTAAGTCCGCCCTTTGTAAATTCGCGGTGGTAAGTTAGTGCAACAATAATTAAATAAATTATAAATAATAACTAATAAAATATATGTATATTTTTAGCTATCAATGTAATCCATAACATTTATTTAAATTAAATTATTGTTTTAAATATTACCACCAGAAAATCGTCCGGTTCTTCGTTATCCACGAGTGAAGAACGAGTTTTTACATTGTAATGCTGTTCATAAACCGAAGAAACAATCGGCCTCGCCTTTCCTTATCTGATGAGACGAGCTATCGATTCGATCTAAGTAAGGATTCAAGAATAGTAATCCAGTGTAAGAAGACACTGGTATTTATTCAAATCATACATGACCTGATTTTTTAGCGACACTAAGTAACCACCGCCACTCATACATATCCGCATCAATCAGAATTATGGATTGGATTGGAGGGGGATAAGGGGGTAATGGACTTGCAGCACCTCTCTCGTCTGTCGAAATGAGGAGTATAAATATCTCTAATGAGACCAAAAGGTTCTAGTATGGCGGCTACCCTTACAAACCTTCGCAAGATAGACCGACGATCGAGTAAAGAAATCTACAGAATGAGGGTGACAAGGGAACGATATCTGTAGCCATCCTTAGCAGAGGCCTACGTCCTGCAATGGACATATTTCAGCTGGTAATGATTAAGTATTAAAAAAAAAATCTTCTCAGAATCATTTAAAGCTCGAAGTAAAATTTGTAGCTAACATGGCAACCCTAGCAACAACTTTTGTTTGCCAAAGGATTATTTTTGTTGAACAAATTTCTGAACAGAACTGTTATTACACCGCAAATAGCATTAGTACAAAGCCGAAATAACTCTCATAGAAAACTTTACCTCAAGACAGAGGTCGGCTTGTTCGTAAATGAAAAAAGTTTGCCGGCAACTACAAATGTTGCCAAATTGTAAGTAAGCTCGTAAGTTACATTAATGCCCTAATCCTTGCCAGTAAAACAAGACTCACACGAAACTAGAAAAGGGCTGTTTCGTGTAAATTATTCGCCTCATAATTTTTAGAATTCAGCAAGGACATAAGATTTAATACAGTTTAAATGTGCTGAGAGTAGTTATATCAAAGCCTTAAATATGGTCAGCTCAATGTATAGGTTTAAATTTGTTGAAGTGTTATCGATTAAATAATATTCAGCTCTTTATGTCCGAATTGAATGCAATTTAAAAAATCTTGTACAATAAAAAAATAGTACTACTTAAATTATGGGTTCAGACGAATTGTATATAATTCCTTAGGGTAAAAAGGTTATTATTCAATTTTAATTTATACGTGAGGTCATGTATTCATATTAAATTTCACTGGAAGAAAGTGGATGTACCGCTTTCCTTTTTTATTCACAAGGTAATATAATGGTAGTACTCAATTATTGTTTAACAATTTTTACATATATTTTTAACTCCAAGTGAGAATTGTTTTGTAAGAGGCGTCAGACTTGGGTAATCAATCATTACAAATCGCGAAGAATCATCTGTGATTAACGATTCCATTTTTAACAATTAATAAAATGTTAAAATTTCTTTTGTGTTTCATTAACACGCCATCTATACTTTAGAATGGGATTAAATTTGTAATATCATACGTTTTACCTAGATGGCACTAAAATATAGTCCTGAATTTTCTTTGTTATCTGCACATATTTTATTAACTTTGATACAAATAATAGTTATTTATTAAACAATCAATTCTATTGTTTGTCATATTCAATTTAATTAATACAGTTTTATTAGGCAGTATTTACGTTGTTGTCATGGTAACGTTGTTAATAACTTTGACAGCATTTGACAGTCTTTTAAATTGAATTGAATCGAGTGTGGAGTGACATTTGTTTAGGAGAAATGAACAATATATCCGTTTTAAAAGAACCTTCTAATCAATGCAAGTTGTCTAAGAGCGTAAAGCGTAAACCTTTAGTATGTAGGCCAAAAACGTTAAGAAAAGTTTTGCCATCAAAGACTATTATTCATGATGGATATAGCGACAAGAAAAGTTATTCAACTGGTATACTGGATCACCCAGACAAACAGTTGTTATCCAAGCCGAAGAAAACTACAAAATCCGATCAAACTTTCAACAAGAATATATCGAAAAATAAATTAAGACCAGATATTTGTAAGAAATGTGGAGATGAAGTGACGGACGTAACAAACTATAAAAACTATGAAAACATTCCTACTACAAGCAATCATTGTGATGCACACATTTCTTTACACAATTTAAGAACTAAACAAATATGCAAAAACATGCCAAAAATAACCTATAAAACTGTCGAACAATATTATAGAAATGAAAATTTTGCACAATCATCAGAGTCAGTCCATGCAGCTCAAAGCAAAAATATATTAAAACCATCATTGAGTACCATAAATGAAACAGCTGAAGTCTCTTTGTCTAAATCAAAATCATCGAAAGATGTTTTATATAAAATACACCCTGAATCCATATCAGAAGAAATGGGGTATTATGACTTAGGAAAACAAGATAACATTAAGGAAATAAATGAATTCCGCCGTAGGAATTACTTTGAATGTCATTCTGCTAAATCTAGGATCAAAACAAAAGCCAGTACTACAAGTTTGGGTGAACATAAATGTGTTTATAGATTCTATTTGAATGAAAGATTATTTCCGATGCCATTAAATACTGATTACCACAACAGTGTAAGATGTATTGAATGTCAGCTTCCATTAGATGAGACTAAAGTAACACAATCTGTTAATGGAACAATACAAGCTAAAGTAAAGTTAAATGACAAACTTCAGGACATGATTCTGATGCTGCCAGTAAAAGAACCTCTTATAATCAAAGAGAGAAGGAAGGAACTTCAGAGTGAAGTCAATCCGAGGATTTTATACTTTGGGGTCATAAAATTAAATTCAGTTGGAGATTCCATGTTTAACAGCACTCAGCCGAGCAATTCTCTTGCATTAAAGTACCAAAAGGGCTATAGAGAATATGAAAATATTCCAAGTTATAAATATGAATGTGTAGATAATGAAGAGGTTATAGTGATTTAATTTGTCAAAAGATATTTAAAGGAATTATGAATTTATTTACAACTTTATATACTCATCTTTTTATGTCAATATATTTAGAGATATTAAAGTATAAGTTAGTTTTTACATATTTATTTGTGTTCCATTTTGATAAAGTCATATATAATAGTGTGTATTGGTTAACTAATCGACAGAAAACATTTTGATGCACTACTTTATTTAAAGTCTTTTCTGTTTATTTATCTAATGTGTAAATCTACCTTATGTTTTATGGAGTTGCATCTGTTGATGGTAAAGTGATCATAAAACCTACTTCATCACCAGTGCTCTGTCCAACCAGCTGATGGAACAAGAAATGTAGATAATAAATAATTATGTATTTTGTTGCTAAATGTATTCTGTGGCAACTAAAGTAACCAAAAACAAAAATCTACAATATCTATCCCCACAATTAGCATGTTGTGGAATTGGTTTTTAGTACAATTTAACTATCCAACAAATAATATGAATTATAATTTCTTCTCATTTATGAGTTAGTCTCTTCAATAATGACATTATTATTTCATTAAAAATACATATTTGTTTATTGTAACTTCATTTTATATACTCATTTTACTATATGTGTTGCATGAGTTATTTTCTATGTAGTGTGTTGTGTGCAACATGTGTATTTTTGCAAGATAAATAGATAAGATTTTTGGAGTGTATTGTGTGACTCGAGGAAATGTACTACAAATAGAACCATTGATATTTTATCCAGCGAAAGAAAGTAAGTCTATGTTATAGTTATTATATGTGTCCACTAGTGACTCAATTCTGTATTTAAAAAAGGCAGACCAGATTTGGTTTCTTAATTTTGTTATCAATTTTTTCTACTATTAATCGTAAGAGGTTAAGTACCTACACGTGTGTATGCGGATATATTCGATGTTTAACTGCAAGTTGTTTTAGATCATTATACCTTTTTCGAGGAGTTTGTTTTAGTTTATCATTTTTATATTTTATTTTGTATTTCCCAAATTTTACACTTGTAACTTAATAGATTTAAGATATAATGTGAGCATTGCATTCAATTAATTAATAGCATTATTTTGCTCTTCCATGAATGTAATTTTTTTTTTTAAAGAAGTTGGTGACAAACGAGCAAGCGGTTCGTCCGATATGAAGTGACCACTACCCATAGGTAGATACCTATGGGTAGCGGTTATTAGATTGTTGCAGATGCGTTGCCCACCTAATGGGTGTACAATTATATCGACACACACTAATGGGTGTACAATAACATGAGTGGAATGCAACATCCGGTCAGCTTACGTTCCACCACCACACGTAGGGGAGCGCGGGGCAATGAGAGCGGTCGGGTAATGGGAGCGATGGAGAATGAACGGCAAGTATACACAATGGCGCGATCGTGAGTACTCTGCCTTTTCCGTCAACCATCGACAAATTCCGTCTGACGCGCTTGAGCCGTTAGTGCCATCCGTTGAGTCACGAGTGACGGTTATGTGTTTTTGGCGTCACGCTTATAAAATACTGCCTACTGCTAGCGCCAAGGTAAGCATAAAGTTATATACTTATTTTATTATATTTATGGTTCTTACATCCCTAGATGTACTAACAAGTCCAATTGGTTAAACTTCGATCAAAAGTAAACATACATATTTATTAATTATTTTTCAAAATCGTAGTCAGCGACTAATGGTAGCCTAGCATGGCTCTCATTAGCCGACATAGCTCTCATTATCCCATTATGGTTCAGAGTGTATTTTTAAATTACCTAAATATCTCTTTTTCGTTTTAGATGTCACGTAAAAGAAACCGGTCAACCACAAAAGCTTCTTGGACGGTTGATACATTAGAAAAAGCAGTCGCTGTTCTTAGAGGAGGAGGTGTTTCAGTCTACAAAGTATCTCAAAACACTGGTATACCTTATAGCACTTTAAAAAA
>DWTW01002642.1:0-10785 GCA_018246275.1 Papilio slateri
GGTCCTAGGTAACAGTTATCACACCACTCCCCTCATCAATCTAGGACATTGATCAGACTCAAAAATAAAATCATAGGGACGTGTGCAATTTCTATCAACAGTAAACCGCTCATTTATAATTCAAGAACGACTGCACAGACGTTTTAAATCTTTGATTTGTTGGATTTGTCTTCGCTTCGAATAGCAGAATAACTAATAAAAAATATGAAAAATTCACGAAGAAACGTATCAAGAAAATGCATGCATGCATGCAAAATCGAATGCGATGTTTTCTCTGTTGAGATGACAGACTCTACAAGGAGTAGGTATATATTTAATTACACATCCTGACTTATACAACAAAAAGAAAAGTGTCGTATATGTCTCAAGATGCTTCAATGAAAGGAATCAACCCGAGTGCAATCCAATCTAGCGATTAATACAAAATTACTAGAGCTCATTAGGTTACACAAATAAATTTTATGGCGGAGCGAAGGTTGTCGGGTCTGCTAGTAGCATTATAAATGATATTTACATTTTTGAGTCTGATCAATGCCCTAGGTTGCTGAGGTGAGTGATGTGATAATACCTACCTGGGACCTACCTAATTATTTTTTAGCTTCTAATATATTATCTACTTCATTATTATCTTTCTTTTCAATGAAACTGTTTAATTTTATAAAAATAGCTATTTTATTTTGAAGTTTTGTTTTTTATTTTGTTACTGTGTATTCTATTCTATTAGTCAAGCCTTCCATTTCATCCCCATATTAAGGGGGTTGTGAAAAAATATGTTATGGGTCGTTTTGTTGGCGGCGGCCATCTTTGATTCACAATTATACTGAACACAATATATTGTCATCAGAACAAAAGGCGTGTACCAAATATCATATCAACCTGTCAACAGGAATAGGGTAAAATTTCAATTACTAAATTTGACCCAAACAAATAAATATAAAACACGGCAAGCTAAATAAAAACATTGCAAAATACCAAATGCTTTTCTATACTTGACTAGTTCAATTGATATGAAGTAGAACGAACTTCGCGGCTGAAAGGAAAGCCCATTCCCTTTACCTTTTTTCTTTTTCATTCATTCTTATTATCGGACTGACCCAGAAGGAAGGTAATGTTTTTCGCGTGCACGTACATATGTCCGTGCGTATTGTCCGCTCGATTGTGACCTCCTTTAGCCAACGGCTTGACCGACTTAGAAGTGTGAGGTGTCATTCGATTCGCATTCTTCGCGTGTCATAGCTAATATGATGATTCGATGAATGATGATAATCATACTGTTAGTCGGGTATTTTGGTGTTTTAAATTAACCGTTACTTGTTTCCTACATAAAGGTTGACAACGTATCAGCAGCTCTTCTGATGTTGACATGTAGCATGTGATCACTTAACGCCTTGTGAGCCGTTTGCTTGCTTATATCCTAGTACCTGCCATAAAAAGTAACATTGAGTATTTCAGATAATTCGTCCCATATGAAAACAGAATCAAGGAGCAAATACTGCCCCCGCGTACTTCACAACTTATAACTTTATTTAACACTCTTGAATTTTGTATTCAACGTCCATCTCCTTCCTTTATCTTGTTACATTCATTAACAGTAATTCCCTCTAATCGTTATTTCGTCTCATTTACATATTAAAGTGCTTCTTTCTTTTTCACCGCTCGATTAAATAGTCAAATGCTATCTAACTGTTGTAAAGAACACCAATAGTTTTTGTTGAAAATAAAAATAAAGTAAAAATGTTTAAAATAGGAACGTTATATAAAGTAAGTGGTTTTGATTTGGTTTTTAAAATTTATATTTAAAATATAATTAAAATGTACGTTTGTGCTGCTATGAAGTTCTAAAACGTTCATTTTAAATGTTTGTCAAAATATTTCAATATACCTGAAAAGAGTTTTTAATATTTCATAAAATATTTTATAAATTTATAAATTACTCTTAAAAAAAGTCTCTCGTTTTCGTTAAAACAAAAAAAAATATTAATATTTTTTATGATATGCTATAATGAAGTACGTAAAATATAATACTTTTGTATATTTAATTAGTTTGCACAAATAAAGCTTGAGATCGATCTGATAACGAACCGGAGACGTGGCTCAGATAAATATCAGCACACAGACAATGTAATTAGAAAAGAATGCATATGGATATGAAAAAAGAATATGGTAAAATGGTTATTTTAATATTTTAACACACTGAATACTGTTGCATGCCTCCTTTATGTATTAATAATACTTGTGTCCGGTCGTCCCACTCTTTCATAACTAGATACTATTTAATACTATGTCATATTTAAGAATAAACTTATTTCGGTGAATATGTTTTGATATACATATAGATGTATATCATATTGATTTGTAAATTATTTTTTCTACAAACGAAAAATAAAAAAAAAATACGCAATTTAAGTTTACGTTTAAAAAATATACGAACATTAACGTAAATGGAAAACCTAAAGGTTACAATGATGAAGATCAAAATTCAAAGACATTTATGATAAGCTTAAAGGCTTGAATTTGAAATATTAAAGAGGTTTACTGTTGTGTTTTTAAAACAGTAGTGACCAGCAATCAACAAAGTTTTTCTAACGACATTTAATAATTACAGTCAATTACGATTAACGAATACATCTTCAATTTAACAAATCGAAATGTAACATCCACATATAAAGCTACAAAAAGCAATTAGACATAGAATCAGATTTGTAAATGTATAAACGATTATAATTCTAAACACGTTACTGATATCTGAACGAAATATCAGCGGCGAGTTCCCCGACTAACCTAACGAGTGCTTGTCGCCTTGCTTCGACCTGGGCCGGTGAAAAACATCGTATAAGTAATGTACAGTCAATTAAACGACGCAGCTGTCGCGATCCCCGACGCGCAATTAACAAAACACCATTACACGATAGCCATAAATATTTTCAAACTGTAACAAAAACTTAACGAAAGTCCATTAGGGCTGCCGAATCTGACGCGGCGCTTGTTAACGCATAATTTTCGAGTCCGGACCTCCGTCATAGACAAAACAAACAGCTGCCCCGAACCCGTACCGTAATTTGTGCATTTCTCTAAATGGCCGAGCACAAATTACAGCTTATTATAAGCTTGTTTGCTTTACGAAGGCACCCCTTCAATTATTTATTTTTTCATCATCGATAATGTGAAAAGCGGTGAAGAAATAACACAGTCCGTGCGGTCCGGGCGCCTCCGAGATCTGCTGCGGCCCGCCGCGACGCGCTCGTCTCCGCACCCGTAATTATATATTCATGCGGTCATTAGCGTATGGCAACACTGGCCGCGCCCAACTCCAAAGAGGTCGCATCGATTACGATTTTCACGTTTGTAATAAGAAATGGATTTAAGTGGACAATAATTTGCGTATGTACTTACTTTACGAATTTAAAATATGGGATGATTTTAATTTCTGTTAATTTAAGTCGCAATAGCATTGAATTTCATACAGAGAGTAAAGGTTATGTGCGATAAAATATTATTGGCTCGAACACTGAAACTGTCTTTTTATCGCTTATAATTTTTGACTTGAATCAGATTAATTATGGCGGCAACGTCGGCATAAATACATACGAGTACTTGATATTTAACATACGTCGTGTGATAGCGACAAGCGCGCTAATGCTGTATTACCGCGTTTGTCGTTCACCTGGGACAACAGGTTAAACCTAACCACCTGATAGTAAGTATACGATAATAGGAGTTTATTTTGGTTACATAATGCACCTACTTGTATATGCGATAGATTCTATTATATACAAGTTCAGAACTGAGCGAATATAATGCATCCCGAATATCTCCAGTTCGATTGTAGTTAGATAACCCTATTGACATTGTTGCAAGTAGCGGAAAAAGCAGTTTCGCTCCTCTGTCGCGCAGCCTGTCGCCGTTCGCACGCCGCGCATGCTTTTTGCGTCGACTTGTAATTAACCGGAATCATCTGCGTTCCTCACGTGTTTTTTTCAATAACCTCCGGCGTGGACCACCGCGTAACTGACTTCCCGATAATTTACCGCTTTATCCGGCTCGTCGGTGAATCTTGTTAACCGCTCGCGCCCGTCCAGAGGTCATTTTTGTTTGTTTTGTATTAATGAAGGCGCGCGGGGCCGGGGGCGCGCCGGCGCCAGCCCTCGCTCTGGCGCCATACCAAACGGAATGCCTCAAAAATATTAATTTATTTCCTATAGAAGCCTAGTTCAGCCATAATTGAGTTATTCCTGTAGCGTACAAACGAACTATTCAAATTAAAACTTCCCTCGAAGCTTTTAGTTCTCGTTCAAATAAGTTTTTACATCGTAGCCTGGAGTGGGGCGAAAGTTTGTCGAGTGAATTGGAAGCGCAAACAGTGGAATTTGGGCGGTTCGTTTGTGTGAGCGAGGCCGCGCGACATACATAGTATAGCTTAACACCTGCGCCCGGCCGCCATGCGAACTCTATATGCCGAGCCTTACCACATGAAACTGGTCCCTCCACTTTTCCCACCTGGTCACACTTGTTAATAACTACTCTCCACAAGGAGTGCACCAATCAATCTGCGCACTTAGCGGGTTCACATGTCTCTAACAATTACAGTTTGAATTGTTTATAAATTGGGATTGACAGCGAGAACAATACTTTTCAATATGCTAGCATGTTTCGTATTGTTACAATACAAATATTTTTTTAAATACTTAAAAAATTTAAGGGTCGAAAACAAAAAGTAGTTAACATAATAAACGTAGGTTAAAAAGTCTGACACAGTTCATCTGTCCACCAAGAGAGACAATAATGGTCTCCAGTAATCATCGCACGAGCAAACAAACATCGGTCTGGATAGAGTATGTTATTTGTTTTTTCTCTAAACCGAAATATGACAAATGGGCGAGGCGCGCCGGCGCAGATCGCTCGCGTGTCGTCGCGCGGACCTCCCGCCATTTTAAAAACAAACAGACGGCACAAAAACTCGTTATTTATTTTCATGTTAACCGAAGGGTAGGGCGCGCCCGAATTCGCTTGAAAAAATCTTAAGTTATAATTAAAAACGTGCGTAGCGGCTAATGCATGCTTATAACTTCACTTCGATTCCTTGGCAGTGCTGGCGCGGCACTGGATTCCACGGTCTGGATTCTTAACGACATTTGATTTAACTAGTCGCGAGATAAGGACGTAATCACACCGGGCATCTCGCGTTTGATTCACATGCGCCGTGTGTAACCGCTCGGGCGCTCACTTTAACAGAAATACCGATTAATTGATTTGATCTGTGTCGTAATTAAAATGGGTGATTAGAGCGCGGGGAGCGGCGCCGGCGCCTCAAAGCGTCTCGGCCGGCATTCCTTTTGTTTTACCACGGGTCGTTTGTCGCCTGCGTGATACGTGGGGCGCAAGCCGTCCCTGTCGCACTTGAGGGCTTGCGGAGGCGTGCGAGCAGGAGGTGAGCGGGCGCCGGCCGCCTGCTGCGCCGCCGGCCGCCCGCCGCGCGCCCCGCCCAGCACCACTAATAATCAGATTATGACAGCCTCGGCCTCGGCTCATCCACCACGACGAGCCTTGTCACTCATTACCAACATACAAAAAATGACACAAGCATTTCCTTTCAGATTGCATCCCAGACTAGATCGATATTTGAAACATTAACGTAATAGACGATAACAATATTAAAAAAAGGTACATACACTTATCAAAATATAAAAAAACAAATACAGACTGTTTGCGTTTTCTTATACAAATAATGTTCTTATACAACTTCTTAGTCTAAAAGTTTCAGGTTCTAGCAAATGTGATTTTTCAAATATCTCAAACATTTATTCCTGGGTCAAATCAGGTCCTAGTGTATGTCCTATTACTTAGGGACCGGGTGAGTGGGGTGAAAAAAAGAAATACGACTATTGTCTCAAACCCATTATGGTTTAGAGACACAGAGTTTTTTTTTTAAATCCAGTAGCACAATTCAATTATACTAAAGCTTTAACATCTGTAAAGTGTTGTTTGTACAATTTAAAGTGATTGAAGACGTTTAACGCAATAAGGGCTTAGGTGACGCTGGAGCTTTGGTCGTTTGTAACGAAAAGCGTAATGTCATTGAAAGTAATGGTTAATTCCGGACGGAGGCTGCAGTGGCGCTGGCATCCGAAGCACGCGCCGTCGTCGCCACCGGCCGATCATATCGCAATACCTCAGGGACTAACAACCACCCCTACCCTTGATCACCCGAACTCGCCGGTTACAACACATTCCATTGCAACGATTAAACGCGCTGACTAAACACAAACCTCCATCTATACAGCGATGTATGTCGCTCCACGCGTAACAGTCATCAGTTTACCAAATCCCATAACGACGGTAAAATATGCAGAGTCACTACGGCTCTCGTGTCTTTGCCTCCCTCTAAAACAATCGACAAATTCAGTGACAAAAAAAAAACAAACATAAAAACGATATACTGAATTTAGAACATAAAAAATACGCATTCCCCAGTTGTGGTGCAATGCGGCGCACGATTCGTTTTTTGCTCGAAGACAGCGGCCCTGATGATAATTTCTCATTAGGTTATAACATTTTGTCGGTCGAATCGTCGTAAATTCCTCGAATAATTTGGGGAAGAAAGTGGTCGCGTTGGAGATGTTTTGTTTTTATGGCGCCAACGAGCAGCGCGGGTTAGATCGGTATCTCTCGATACGAGCGTTTAACCCATGTTACGTGGAAGCCGGGAATTATTCTCACGGGCTCCGATTCGGTTCGCTAACAACTTGTAATGTGCCCTAACGACGCATGTCACAGTTTTTAGCGATCGCGAGCGAAGATATTTTACTTCGATATCAGATTTTTTTAATTTAAATTTCGCCAAGGCTTCAAATGATTCAGATATGTTTTTGCTTTTATATGCTTACGAATGTTTTGTTTCCTTCTTTGGGTTTTGGCTTTAGAATTATTTTAAGTGTCCGTTGAAAGAGTAGGTGAATTTGAGACATTCGAAACTTAATACATAAGCATGGGCCACTGGCGAGGCAGTGAGCTGATCGCATCTTATACCAGAAACTGTGATAAGATCCCGTGGAGCGCCGCGACCCGATGCTACGTGTCCATAATGCGTCTCCCAGCGACGACCATTACGTCTGAGGCAAGGCAGGGTGCGTCGTCACTCATAACGATCATTAAAATTTAGGCACGTACGTGTGGCGTGAGTAAAAACATGGCCGAGTTGTAAATTTGTTTTATTTCACGCAACGCACACTCTCTTATGATAGTTCACATGTTTGTTTAATTACGTTTAGATTTATAGACGGATTAAGCTCTTTTTTTGATACCTTTGTTATTTTTTATGGAATTGATATACCTCATAACTTTTGTTTTGAATGTTATGAAAATCAAGTGAAAGAATTTTTTATTTAACTCGTTCACAGAAGCATGCCGAAAATCTTCGAGAAAATTTCGAATTTATTAATCTAAAAAACGTTGTACGTATCCCCCCGCCGTTGGCGACAGGTTTCAAATTTTCTAATTGTTGTTTGTCTCGCCCGCTATTGGTTTAAGAGACCTGTGAACTTACCTATTTCAATTCCCGCGTGTTCATCAGATAAGCCATAACTTCATAAACTATTACTGCTCCTTTAATCATTAGCTAGCCCAGAATGGATTTCACTATATTCTTATATAGAAGAAAATTCAACGTCTCTATTATCTTAAATACCATTTATAAAAATAAATGCTAACAGTTGCAACGAATGTTGTCAGCGGAGCACAAAACTGTCTGGGAGTCCGGGATAAGATCTCTGGCGCAGGCTGCGCAGGCGCAGGCGGGCGCGGCTGGTCCTTACCGTTCCGTATGTAAATGCTGCCTGGCGCCGCCATATATCATAGCGTACAACCCATCCACCGAGAATTCAGATCTCCAACTCAAATATATTTTATTTGTTCTTGTCGATTCTTCATCTGGTTTAAACATTTTAGATGAAGTTTATAGTAATTTTATTGATTGCATTCCTGGTATATTGTTGTGAACAAGATCAATAAAATTGAATATTTAAAATATCAAATAGAAACTAACCCAATAATCTATGGTAGCGAAAGGCCGCGTACTTTATTACTGAGTTCTTTTTCCGCATCAAGATTTCGATTAAATAAAGTAATAAAATGAATATATCAATTCGCTTATCCGTGAATTAAAAATAAATATAAAACTCGTATTACGGCGACTTCAACGTCAACAACTCTTTTTCGTCCAATGAATAATTACAATTTTTAAATAGGACTAAGGCCCAGTATTAAGTGCTAGAATATGGTAAAGCTGTACGCAGTCTATTAGAGTCACTATGTCAAATAGTAGGCTGGTGGAGGCAGCCACCCGTGCGCCGCGCGATACAATCGCCGCGACATCGCCTCGCCCGAGTATCGCCGCGTCACGCTGCGATCTGTATCACCACGCTACTGGAACCCAACACGATAACCCTCCAAACGCATGCAAGCAACTATGACCCTTATACAAATACTTTAAAAACTACAATAGTATATTTTGAAACGTAATGTAAATCATAATTTTGTCACCGTGCGTACGCTTCACCAAAATGGGTGCACTCGAATGATGCACGATTCTCGAATAAAAGTGTCTCTTTGGTGTCACTGCCCACTCACTGCAGCAACGTACAGTTTTATAACACAGCACAATGTTACGTTGGTACTTACGAAATCTTCTTTTCTACGATGCCCTCACTACTTTCTTTTTACCGACCTTAATTCCTGTTATAACAATTGTAACTATATTCATAACAGAGCTTATATTTTAAATTTTCAACTGCACACTTAAGCACGGTAGGATCGAGCATTTTGCTTTCAGGTCTGATGTGCAGAAACTGTAATAATTTACTATTTTACGTTGGAATTTACACCTCCTTAGTTTATAATTCCACTCGAATACCTAAAAGTTGTCAATAGTGATCCGCTACATTTCAACAAAGTGACTACTTGAATCATTTTTACCTCATGACTACAGACTTAATTACCATGGTCGGCATTATATTCAGAGTGAAAGCGTATGCATGAAAAACATCAACAATTCAAAATAAATTCACGTATATAAAGATTCGACCCACCTGCAATGATCACTCAATAATTATAAATTAAATAATGATGTTGGCCAACTTACACCAAGTCACTCAGTGTGTAATATACTCGCTACAACATACATATAGTTCTCATCAGATGAAGAACGGCGGTGCAAATTGAAGACGAATAACGAAGCGACATCAAAACACATTTCTGTGAAATATGTAACAAATGTTCAATGTCAATACCGCAAGTGGGATGTCGCAGGCCGCCCACTAATTGCGGTGACGCGGCCGCGGCGCGTTTGTGGCCGACACATCACACCAGCCTTGACGCGATTCTTAGTACACTTGCGTCTCGTGGCTTACGTACAAGTGCTTAGCGGATTCTGAACGAACATAATCTACGAAAGCGTAGCTTGCTCGTAGACATTTTCATATTGGCTAGATTGATATGTACCACATTAGGGCATGTCTATGTGTAAGATAGCTTAATTTTTGGGCAATTTTTTCGTACTGCATAACATAACCTTTCAATCTCTAAATTCTACTTCTGCTTCTACTATGCTGAGGCATGGGTGTTATGAATACGATGGTACTTTTAGTTTGTTAAAAATTCTCGCTTCGCTCCGTTAGACATGTTATCGCCAACTTGTTAGTATCTACTCGATCTAGAAGCTATTGCTAACTTATTCTCCGAAGGACAAATTGCAAAGACGTGAGATTAATGTCTTACTTACCACTCTCTCATTTTTCTCCATAGTATTTGTCTTACATACTCAACATATTCGTAAATGTTGATGTTTTAACTTCCCGTACGCTAGTAGCGGCGGTCTTGCGCCATACAAACCGAATTAATATCAATTAACACACACTGGCTTAATTGTGAATCGGGCGCAGTGCGCGTGCGGCGGCCTCTTTGTCGGCGGCATCAAGCCTCTCCCGCCGGCGTTAATTCGCGAACGTCTCCCTTTCGTTTCTTCGTAAAGCTTCCTAAAATACAGGCGCCGTAATATACGCCACTGCTTCATTTGAACGTTGAACTATACGGGCGGTGCATACGTTTGCAATTAGAACGGGCAATGGTCGACTGCGCTTCTAGGTACGGCATCACGGTACGACGAGCGGAGATCCTGCGAGTGATGGATCGTCTCTACACGTTTCTCTGATACTTATAAAAGCCCGTGTGTTCTGTTTACGTATTCTAAGCGCTAAGTAACAATACCTATTTTAACAAAATATGACAACATGCTTACATCTTTGTAGATCCTAAATCAGATTTTGGGCTAAGCTCGTTCCACAGATTATATCAAAGACGGCATCTTTGAAAATTAATTTGGTATTCAATTTAAAAGAAATAGTTTTCCGCAAATTAACTTTTGAACTAACCATATTAAAATCTATGAGATAAATAAAATTTTAATCTGTTGTAAAATCGCATATGTAATTTTATATGGAGATTGAGCAATTAGAACAAACTCGGTTAGGTAAGTGAATTAAAAAAAAAAACAAAACAATAAAACATGAATTTTTTTATAGCAGCTATAAAAAAATTAAACGAGAAAATGATTCAATGGTTTTAAAAACTTTTATCATTTTATAGCATTTTTTATTGGCGTTGTGACTAAACGATACGATAAAAAAATCATATTTAATATCTTTGCGATTGTCGGGACAATTATAAACATCAAATATTAAAATAAAACAAGGGCTATTTGCTATCTTCACAATATCTCTCTAAGATAAGAAT
>DWTW01002643.1:0-10781 GCA_018246275.1 Papilio slateri
AAATATAAGAAATCATTATAATATTTTTCTTGCATCATCTATTCGTGATTTATTAACAAATTATAAAATTTGATAGATGCATTCATCCGCAAGTTGTTTAAAACACTTTAAGGACCTCTTAAGTCAGCCCAGGCCACAACTACTAGCTTTCGAAGCAAGGAATTTCATGTTACGTATTCCCCTTTGAAAAACCATGCGGAAAACCTTATGATCATCCTTACTCCAGTGAAGTCGTCAAAACTTTTCGGTTGACACCGGTTATCAGATGTATAAATAATAATTTCTTCGTACATAAAACTTCAAAAGCTAATAAGAACTTATCATTATTTGTAGGCTAGTTTTCGACCTTTACTAAAAGTTCTGTCAGAAAACGAAGTTTGTTAATTTCCTAGGTCTATAAAAAACCTTAACTATTATTATGTACATTTATTTACAAAGTAATTTGAAGTATTCAAATAAAATCTATTATTGTGTTTTTATAACACCAAGAACAAAATTGTCGTGTTCGAGTTTCTGTATTTATATGAATATGATTTCTGAAACATAGCGCGAGCTCTGTTTGTATTAGTCGAACATGTTCCTATTTCGTTTTGTACGTAAATAAATACCAAACTCAATTCAAGCAAATGATGAAATGTATTCTGTCTTCTTTGTATCATCACGTGCAATTTTACCCGGAGAGTTAACGTATTGAATTATTTCACTTCAAAGTACGTTCGTATGAATATTTAGCCCATTTAAATATAAATCATTGTTTCCCGTTAAAGCTCAAATACAAGCCAGACATTTCAGAGAAATTTCACGAATCACAATTATATTAATAGATCGCAATCGATCTTGAATGATTCATCTGCCATCCAAATATTGCAAGTAATTAGGTCCGTTGCCAAACGTTGAATACGTACAGAGTAAGTATTGACATTATTCATTCAAATGAAAAAGCAAATTGTAAATGTTGACAAATAAATTACAAAAAAAGATTTTATATTATTTTTTTAGATTTTACATCTAAAAAATTTACTTTTTAATTAATTTACTAATTCACTTAGTCAGAAAATATGTCTGATAACTTTAAGTAAAAACAAATAGCAATTTTGAATAATTTGTCACTAACAATTTTCAATAACATCTCTAACAGATTGAAACAATGCTAGTTTCTATACCAGTTAAGTTGTACATTTCATCTGTTGTGAACAGTTTCATACTTTTAATAAAGAGTACATCGTGCAGTATTTGTGTCGTCAAAAGCCAATATCGTGTTTAATTAGTACAGTCGCGCACGCGACGCCCACCGCGGGCCTCATAATAACCGTTTCTCCATTCCACGCGACCGAGGGCACGTCGGTCAACCAAAGACAAAGTATTGTTTTCGCACATCGTAAAAAAAAACCATAAAAAATGTCTTAAAAACTATTTATTTTATTCAAAAATTGTATGATGCTTCAACAACATGCATGCATGCATGCATGCACACTTTATGCTAAATAATAGAGAGAAGTAAGCCTTCGTCTCAAGTGCTGTAGACAGAAATAATATTTATACTCGCAAATATTCTTATATCCCAAATGTGACAGAGGGTTAGCCTATCCGCCCTATACTCCAAGAAACCACAAATTCATATAACACATTGACGTTTCGACTGGAAATCGATATCAACATGACTGCTGCGTATTCTAACTGTTAAGCTTCAGAATCCCCTTTGTAATCTAGGCTAGGCGTCAAGACTTATGTTAATAGTGATGATTTGTAATTAATGTTTATATGAAGGTATATAATATTATATATTTCCTTTTATCTATTGTATTGAGTACCTAAATGGCATATGAAATGCCGTGCATGTTGCTGCATGCAACATGTTGCCAATTTACTAGTTCTCCATACTCACACTTATGTTTTACTCATACGCTGTGACTTCTCGAAATATCACGCAATTACTATTCTTAAAACAATAAAGAGTCCTTCAAGTATGGTTTTCTTATATAATTTTATATATATTTATTTACATGAAAACAATATTATTGACTTTGCATTGCTAATTAATACAAGCTATGAAATTGTTTTTTTTTTACGGAAGAGGGAATCGATTGCGTCCGTCCTCGCAAGCGTTTAACCGGATGTTAAGTAATCGCTACACATAGACATAGACAGATTGGGCCTCCGACACCTTAATCACCAAAGGAATCGCAGAAATATAAAATATCACTACTTCTTTCTGTATTCTATAAGGTCGTGACACTTCAACGGTCGAGGCTGTCCATTCATGCAACGGCTTTCGTCGATACGGAGCTCTAGTAATGTTTTTTTTTCACTTTACCAATTACAAACCTATAAAATTGATCTGTAAATTAGTTGGTTTCGTATAGTTAGGTAAATATAAGTAGAATTACTCACAGTCGGAGAGAGGATGGTGTGCGAGGGCATGCTGGTGCTGATGCTGGTGCTGATGCTGGTGTTGGTGCTGGTGGTGGTGGCGCGTGGGGCTGGGCGAGCTGAACATGGGCGGCGGCGGGATGGGCCCGATCTCCGACACCGCGATCGGCGGCTCCGGCAGGTCCGACAGCATCAGCTGCGAGTTGTCCGCGTCGCCTGCGCCCACGCCCACGCCCGCCCCGCCATATCCGCTCACTAGTATCACCACAAAATCATCATTATCTAAAGGTATTGAAGAAAGAATTTATGTGAATGAAAAGTCAAGGTTGAGGGAACTTTTTTTCAAATCTTTGATGAAACCTAGGTCCACCTGTGGACGTTATTTGGCTAAGTATAATGATGATTTAGTAGAGCATTTGCATTTATTATGTAACAAGGTCAAGTATCCTAAAAATATGTTTAATTTTATGTTGATATCGTCTATTTAAATATCGTCATTTTTTCAAGATGTAAATTACTGGTAATGGCCTTAATCCACCATAGTTTAAAAATATATTTGGCATTTCTGTAGATATTGGTATGGTTAATGGTAGCCGAGATGCCATTAAGAGACACTTCGTATCGCGTTATTATTTCGTTTTCACTGCAGATTGATTGATTTAATATGGTCGTGTCAAAAAAGAGATTATTTTCAAACCGGTGCTCACCGCCGTCGAGGTTACAGTGATGGAGTAGCATATCAATATTATTGAATATAACAAATTCAGCGAAAACAGGTTTCCCTTAGTGTTTATTGACAAAGGTCGCATACTACATTGCTTACAAATGTCAGCCTCGTCACAGCACGACCCTGGCGGCCATGATAATTAATAACAAGTGGCCTTGTCCGCCTGGCGTTTTGAACAGTTTATATCATTCATTCATAAAAATTGCACTTTTTTCGTATACCACAATTATCAAAGTATACAGTCAATTACATTTGAACACTTTATAGCTACTTTTACTTTTTTTTTTTACGCAATTCGGTATATGAGGTGCAGTCGTGTTGCCAATAAATTCATTTCACCGGACCTTATTTGAATCAACACGATGGCTGGGTGGGTAATCCACCACCATTTACCAATCAAAGTTAGGCTAATAACAACAATATATAGTTACTGAGGCCACGGAAAACTACCTAAAAATTAAAACGTTCAAATAAAAGGGGAAAAATCTTGAAATAAACTTATCTTTTATCTTAAAAATATAAAAAAAAACTTTAATAAGGTTAAGAGAAACAAGTATCATATTAAGGAAATAACAAATATGGTTAGCTGGGTTATTTTCTGCCTGAAGCATACATTTATTTTTCATGAAATAAGTTCGTGACCCTTATTTATAATTCAAGGGTGTTTTGAATAATACCCACATACATTATAGCCTTAATTCTTGTTATTTATTCTCATTGTAACGAGTTGTTTAAAATATACTATATACATATATTTAAAACTTTACGCATCATGACAGTTTAAAGAGAATTTGCATAATATCAACCCAAATACGTAACATAGACTAAATGTATTCAAATCTATTAGGACATTCATTTAAAACTTGGACGCTGAAGTTAGCATATTACATATATATATAGAGCTGAATTTTCACATGCTTATAAAGGAGATTCATTTTTAAATATCACAATGTTAAGATTAATGCAATGAATAAATACCATGATGTTTTGCGGTCATAATTAATACCATAATAAAAAAAGAATTCTTTGTCACTGTTCCACTGTGTACACAATGTGATGTACACAAATAATGTTCAATATACTTCTTTGACGAGAATTAGTACGCATTGGTTGCGGTGAGGCGCTTTAGAAATTGGTCAAATAAGACTTCATGTCGTTGACTTACCCCGTTTATGCATACGAAGACTAAAAGAAACGAAATATTTCAGATTCCGATGATTAAATAATGAACTCACCGTCTCCTTGATAACATATTCGTCTGGGGAGCTTGCCCGCCGTCAAGGAGTTCGGCCGCTCGGGCCTGACCAGTTCGCCACCATTTTCCAATTTGTCTTTCTTTGGTTCTGAAAACAAAAAACGGATTTCGTTATCAATAGATACCACACAGTTATTGGGTGCTTCAGTATTACGTGACTGACGATGGATGTGCACGATAATGTACATACGTTGCTCAAGTGGCCATGAACCGTTCAAAGCAAATGTCTTGATTTGCAGTTACAAATATATTCATTTACTTATGTTGTATCTAAATTATGCCTAGCTTGGCCTTAACCTACAAAGAAATAAACGAATTATACTCTCGCGTACTTTATTTACATCGGATTAGGAAGGGTAACAAGTATATTCAATTTCTTGTAAATTTAAGAATAGACAAGACGATTCTTTTTATCTGCATAAATACTAAAATACTGTTTAATTTATTAAGTAGGGATTTCACGCAACGGTGCATGGTTGCGTTGTTTCTGGTTAATTATCTAAGACTTCTTTTTACACAAGAGATGATCGTATTCAATTTGCTCACGGCGCAATCTCACTAGAATCGATTGCCTTATGTAAGTTGAAATAAATTACAAATTTGAACACAATATGTAAAACTGCCATTAAATTGCTAAAACACAATAATAACCTGAGAATTCAAATGACCTTGGATTTTAAAAGAAAATATATTAAAGGATAATAATTCAGTTTTTAAATGAACCTTGATAAATAGAAACTGAATGATGTATAGGTCCTGCCTCTACATGGGTCTATGATAAATTTTAAAATTAATACCCGGTTACCGACCACATGACGTGTGCTGTCACTCAAATTGCTTTACAAGGCAACCGGACTTCATCAGGGCTATTTTTGGAAGCGGCGTTCAGACAATAATTGCATTGGATTTAAAACGGCTGATCCCTTCATCGTCCACGTTAAACGAGTTGTTTGACAATGTAACTACATACATTGTATTATTACTTTTAAGTCTTGTACAAAGTATACAAAAAGTGCGACCGAAATACGTACGAACTTAAAAGTATACAATATGTATGGTGACGTGTAAAAACTTCCGATTAGCGTTTCTCAGTATATTTGTTATGCATCGTGAGCGTGCGGTGTACGTAGTAAAACGTAAACGCGCAGTAAAAGCGTCGCGGAACGAGTCAGATGGTTCTATTAATAGGTGATAGGCGAAGAGTGACGGCCGGGCGCCACGCGATTCCCATTCATCGGCGGCGCCTCTCGAGTCGCGGCCCGCCTGCGCCCGCATGGAATTCTATTATTTACACATTCCTCCACCAAATAACATGCGAACCATGCTTTGTGTCTCACTTTGTATGCTGTAACTAGCGATCTATTCTAGACCCAGATGTACGGTTACATTTTCATGATTACACTCATCTGTAACATGATGTATCCAAATCTATTGCCTCCTAATGAAGTGATCTAAAAGTCCAACTTCATTTAATAGTATAAAAGTTTTGTTCTCTATTTTACCATTCAATAAACCTTCAAAGTACATTATAATGGGTTTCCCGTTTATAATTAAACCTGTCTTGTAAGCTTCTTATATTTAAAAGGACATTCATTTTGATCATCTATCGCGTTATGTTATTCTTTGTTCGATTAATCGAGAACATCCTTATTAATTCATTAATTTTCAATGTCAATGTAAATAAAAAAGGTATTTTTATCGATTCAGGTAGTATTTGCCATTCTTATACAACACCACACCTCAACATAACTTTTGTTTTATAAAATAATTACGCCCTATAAAGTATACAGTCCATATAATGTCAACGGTTCTTTTATATTAAAGTTCTCAAAAAGGTAATTTTAAGACAAAGGTATTGTCAAGACCAAACACAAAGCCGAGTATAATTAAAAAATCAAGTTTTAGTTGCTAGCAAGCTACAGCTAAGCTTACTTTATATTTTAATTAACATGTTGTATTGGGCAATGTGAAATTATTTCTAGCGACACCAAAACCTCGATGCAGGTTTCATGGCCCATTGCTTAAGTAAAATTGCAAAATTTGGCGATTACTGCAGGATAAAGATTGTTGAAGGTCTATTAAACATGACTATATCGTATTCATTGTTTTAAACTTAATTCAGACTTTATATAAAATACATTCAGTTGAAGAATTATAAAAAATATATATATTTCTTGTTTTTGGTTAAGATATCATATTTTGTTTTATGTAATATAAGTAGCATAGTATCATATTATGTTTTTATGTAATAATGTACCTACATTACAATAAAAATGTGGAAAGAGTGCGACGCCTACAAACCATTTTTCAAATTTCAAGTGCTTTATTGTATGTAATGTTATAAATAAATAAATTAAAAAAAAGTTAATACAGAAAAATAAATTTGATTTACACGTAACCAAAAATTTCCTGGTCGTCTTCAATAAAAGTTGTCGAATACGACCCTACGAATTTTTCTTTTATATTTTCTATCTGAGTTCAATATAGACAATTTTACAGGCATGTTCACTGATCGTATCGTCAAAATTTGATATCATTATAAACTTATCGATGACTTATCATAAATATTCGATAAAAAACAGACCACCCATCAACTGAAACGGATATCGTGTGTGCATAAAATATTTGTTCATGTTGTAACAAAACAACATTTGTAGCATTCATATAACTATAGAAGAAACGGAATTCAAAAGCAATACATACACGGTTTATAACTTATTTATGAGACACGACTAAGCTTGTTTATTCTTATCGACAAGAAAACGGCTTCAATATGTACAATGCAATATTTCTGTATGAGCTCGACGGATTGCTTGCAGCCGATAGCGACGTATGCCGAACAAAGAGGGAGAGGAGTTCGTTGCGCGAGAGAACTTCGCTCCGGGGAAGGAGGGAGGCTGTCGCAGATCGGATCGATTCAGTCGCCCTTGGCCAAGCCACCCTCTCTCAGAGGTCGTTCGCTGAGGCGTTATGTAAGACCGATCATGTTCTTAAACACGGCTCGATGTAAACATATAAGAAACCTCACGTATCCTAAAACGGTAATCGGTTTTGAACCGAGAAAACAAATCGGTATGCGATATAAACATTCACGATGAATTTATTTATTTATTATAAAAAGCATTTACGCTACAAATAAAGAATAATCTTTATTTAAAGCGTAAGCGTAAGCGGCAGCTATTCTTAAAGATTAAAAAGAAGCGCTCATCGTCTTTCTAACAGCGGTGACGAAATATGTAAATATTTGGCCCCAAGGACAAAAGTATGCCGTATGGCGTTAGTAACACAATGTCAAGAGATTTCGTTGGCGTTGTTTTCTTAATGCTCCGCATTCCGAGTAAAACGACGCGAAACAACCGCAAACACGTTCGAAATACTCTCCGCACGATGAATACAGAAGGCGCATTGACTGTTCGGCCTATTTGCACGCGTTCGATAAGTTTCTTTAATGGCCTAACCACAACCACACTGACACCGTTTTTTTTTTCACAAAATTCGCTAAGAAAAGTATATACGTAGGCGCAGTAGGACGGCCATGAAACTTGTTTGGCTAAAAGTAACGACCGCAGTTGATGTTCCAATTTTACATAGAGAACAGTTAAAAATTTACAATTATGCTATAAAATATTCTAATCTGTGTTCTTAGCGTCATACGACAGTAAAAGTAAACAGGCAGCGATGCAGGCATGTTTGCTATTCACTTTTATTGCCATAAGAGTAGTTGATAATTACACGAGTTTGCACTTAACTTACATAACATTGTGGTTAGTTCATTACATTATATGCGGGAAACTTAAATGGTGGCAATGTTGAAGTGAGAATTAAATCAATCGTATGATTCTTAACACCATAATCGCTCTGACTAACTGAAATAAAAGTCACTTATGATTATAAATATATTTTCTTTATGATTATGAATATATAAAACAACAAAAAACGATTTGCTGCATTATCACATGGCTGCGTTGTTAAAGCGTCTTGTGCGAGCTAATGACAAACTACAATTTGTATAGAAAATGAAAAACTTATGTGTTTGTGTATCTATATAAAACAAAGTATTGTTAGTTACACCTTCTATACTCAAGAACGGCTGCGGGGTTTTTTTTTTAAATCTTTAATTAGTTAAATTTGTCTCCGCCACGAATATCACAATAACTTATAAAAGAATATTAAAATTTCACGAATAAAAATATATCACGAAAATGTGTTTTTTCATACATACGTATGGCGACGTTATCTGTGACGAAACGACAGAAACGACAAAGGGTATATAATTATACATCCTGAGTTAAACAACAAAACGAAACATGTCGTAGGTATATCTCAATATTTGCCGAAGTAGGGAATTGACGCGTCCAGCAATTAATATAAAATTAATACAGCTAATAAGGTAAACCAACATAAATTAATTCTAAGGCGGAACGAAATTTGTCAGGTCAACTAGGTTTTTATAATGCATAGCCACTGACATGACCCCTTATTGAATTTAACTAAACTTGGTATTCTTTTATATTTCACGAAAATAACGGAGTGGAGCCTCAAACTTGGCAAACCAGTGACGAAACAATTTACCGAGGTCATGGCAACACAAGGTCACAGTTTAACTGTCAGTAAGTGATCTTAATGTAGATCAATCAATAGAAAATATGCAGTTGTCTACGTTCTTCAGTTATTTTATTACCGAGAGAACTTACATGAGCTCTTAAAGATAAAAAACACAGTACCAGTATTTACAATTAGAACTTTGTTTCGATTGTTTTCGCATTTTGCATACCAGGTTTGATTTATTGAGTTTAGATATTTTTTCTTGCTACTGTAATGCCTGCATAATCCTTAACAATGCCCTGCATTATTATGAATAATCACTGCTTTATTCTTTAGTATTATACTATATTTCTAGAAGTACCCTGTACGTTCCATGTCTGCTGTATATCAATCTAGTTGAAAAGTAAGTGATGAATCATTTCACTACTAGCATAAATTTAGCAATAACTTTGCAGATTTAGGTAGAATATACGAAAAATATTTACCGCAATTCAATTTATTTTCAGCAGCCAATAGATTGTGAGCCATGTAACATATCATTTTATTTCAAAAGCAAAGTGTGAAAGAAAGTTTAAAAATCGCTTTGCACGTGCCAAAAATATATTACATAATTTAATAAAATGGAGTAAAGTAGGTCGACATTTGTCAGCGATGGAATTTGTCTGGCGACGTGAAACGTGGAGCGGTCGCGGGACAGCGGCGAGTCGCAGTTCGCGCTCGCTCTGTCCGGATAATAACGTCACGCTGAAAAATAAATCGCTCAAAATACTACGCGCTGTCACTTTAACTTGGACAATTTGCTGCTTGTGTACCGATGAGTCGTTACTCTTCTTAACGAGTAAAAGAGCGCTGGCGGCGATCCAGCGCGACTCATGTTCATTACCATCAAACGGATAAAGATTCCAAAGAGTGCGTCGTAATTATATCTAATTTCAAAGGCATATATACGTCAAATTACGAAATTGACCCATATTTTCCGATACAAAAACTAATTGTATAAATAGACATTAGTCACCTAAATATTTTCAAACCATTGCCAGGAATAACTCGAATGTTTTCTTTCGTCATTCTTGCTCTAAAAGCAAATTGCAAAATGTTGCGAAATTATATACATTGAATGAATTAACATGAAGCTTCCTACACTTACGTCTGTAGCGCTGAAGTAAGTCGGTACATCAGTACATACATCGAACTGGTTCGAAATAGAACATTATTTCCGTGTGGTGTGTTACACGAGCATAGCTTGCACTTGACTCTTGGCAAAATGTGTTTATTATAATAGCCGCTAGTCTACATCCGAGTGACCTTTCAGACACATATTAAAATGGCGAACGATTGTTATACAGAACTATTTTTTTCTAGCAATAGACAACGCAACAATGGAAACTTTGATTTCCCTCGGGCTGCTCATTTTCTATTCTTTTATTTACTGAAATGAAAAGATAAACCGAGTATTTGTATAAAGCGGGAGCGAGGGCGGGCGGAGCGGCGGAAGCTGTGCGGGTCAAGGGCGGCGCGCGGCCGCGACCGCCACGCGCTCCAGCGGCTGACATTCCCGAATTACAGCTTTGCCTTTATCTTGTGCAAGGACACCGCACACAACATACACATCTCACATAAATCTGTGAACATTTAACATTACATTTCGTATGGGGAAAATTTTACATAGAAACTAGCTGACTCGGCAAACTTCGTTCCGCTTATTATTGCCTTATTCCGAATTAAGGCGATGTGTTACCTTATTAGGCTAAGATTTTGTTGGATCTAAGGGACTTGCCCATTTTTGCCCAAGGGTTTTGCCCAATTTTAAAAAGTGCTTTTTAGTCTTTTGGGGGCGGGGGGGGGGGGGGGGGGGGGGGGGGGGGGGGGGGGGGGGGGGGGGGG